>ARYC01016578.1:0-13317 GCA_000711775.1 Oxytricha trifallax
ATATTATTAATAAATTATTAATAAATTTACAAAATGAAAAAATCATAGCGTAAAAAGTATACTACTGAGTTTGAAGAAACTGAGGCAGATTTTTCGAATGCAGCTAAACAATAGCCTAAAAAACGTAGTTTTTCACTTAAATTAAAGGCTGAAGAACGAGCTTAGGCTTGGGTCAAGTTTAAGGGGTTTATTGAGAAATGTCTCATAATCATTTTGGCAATAAAAAAAATTAGAAAAATAAAACAAAAGGTTTCATGGAATTAAAGTCTCAATTTTTAAACTTTTTATAATAAATTAGTTGAATATTTTAAGAAGCTTCTCAATTGAATGATGATTAAAATAATATATATGATAAGTATTTTTTGGCATTGATAGTTATTTGCATGGGTCATGTATACGGTGCCATTGCCATTATTTTGATTTCATCACGAATTTATGGAGAAGTAATTAGTCAGAGCAGGAAGCAAGACTAGGCCAAAATTGAAAAGCTCTCCTGGATTGACTGGTAAGTTTATAGATTGATGAAGCAGAAAAAGAAATCCATTATTTTATTAATGAATCAAAGCAAAGAAGTAATTCTTTTTATATAGGTATGCATATGCTGTATGTGCGTATTGCATCACTCCAAGTTTCTTCCTCAGAAGGGAATTATAATTTAAAAAATAAAACAGTATTTAATCATTAATAAAGTTTCAATTATTTTAAAAAAGCTACATCTTAAAATATAATTATTCATTTATAAAACTACTCTTAAATAATTTAAAAGCAATATTGATAAAAGCCATTCAAGATGAAAAGACTTATGGGAAATATCTAGACATGTTCTTATACTAATATAGAAGTTTGATTGGAGCACTCTCAATAATGATTGGAATGATAGCGTTTCTGGTTTCCTTGAAAAAAGGAATCACTAAAATTTAATTGAGGAAAATTGCTTGGACTTTAATTGTGCTACTTTTTGTATTCGTGTTTTCTTTCATTCAAATTTACAACCTCTACAAACAATTTAGAGTTTAAAATATCTAGTTAAAAATACAGAAAGTTTAACAATACTGCTTTCATCGTATTTCATATATCCAATTCATCTGTTTTATTGTATTGTAAATAAAAAAAATTATATAGTATACATTTATGAAACTCTACAAAGGCATATTCTGGGTTATTTTCCCTTTAATATGTGTTCCAATAAATTCACTATGTTCAAGCTTCATTGGAATACCTCTGGGGATTACTCCTTTGAATAAAAACCTTCCTTCAAAAACACTTGAGGGGTACATTGGTGGCTTAATTTTGACTTGTATCTTTGCCTTTTATGTAAGTTTTTATATAGAAAATAATTGGCTTCATTCATATTGAAATTTTTCTACTTTTCCATAAACCTCTAATAAATTATATCAATTCTTTTAATTTATGGGTATGATAGAAATCAATTAATCTATTAATTAAAAATTTTAATCACTTTTTTAATTTGTATTTTTTGGAGATAGCTTTATATGGAAATAAAAATGTATAACTAATATTGGCAACAAAATATTTCAAAAGCTTTAAAAAATTATAGAATTTATTGCATCAAAAATATCATTTCTCCTTTTTAATTTAGGTATCAGACTATATGACAAATTTTTACTATATGGTATGTCCCTAGACAGAGCTATCGTTTGCCTTGTTTGAAGGAATAACTTGTGAAATATCAGAAATTTATGTTAAAAGAAATATGGAATTCAATTTGTTGACTGATTTTTTATTACTATACGTAAAACTTAATTATAATGTCTGAAAAACATGAAATTAATAATAATAATAAAAATTGATCTGATTATTTGGGATAGATAACAATTTAAGCATCACCTGCACAAATTCATGCAATTTTTATTAGCATGTTCGCTTCCTTGATTTCTCCATTTGGCCAATTTTGTGTAATAAGTCTAAAGAAAGCCTTCAGAATTTAAGTAAGTCCCTAAGATATTATTACTCTTATGTGAACTCTAATTTTTATTGCTTAGGTGGTGGAAATATACGATGACGTGGCAAGCTTAGAGGGAGCGATAAATGATATATTCAGGGTTTAAGGGGTTTTAGCAGTGTGTGTGTTTTTCTATATAACTCAAATGGTGTTCAGGTCTGCTGTCACTCTTGAAAAAGTGGTTTACTATATCAATTATAAGTTTTTCATTATATTTATATATTTAGGTCGAATTGATTGAAAAATAAGGATAAAAAAATATTCACAGAAATCAACAAATCTCTTAATAATGCATAATATATTATTAATATTAATAATTTAATTTTTGAATATATTCAATTTCAGTCAATAAATGGAGAGGATTGCATTCTGGGTGGAGTGTTAGTATTTTGAAAGCCATATTTTTTTGATATGATTAATTCAGTGCATGAATATTATATATTGTTGATATATATCGCTAATTTGTCAAATTATATTATAATAATAATATTCGGAGTCTCTCGCGAAATTTATTTTTTTTGCAAGTTACTCTATATTGAAGATTTGATATAATTTTTAATCTATCTCAAATTGTTTTTTTTTAGAATATCATAGTGCATAATTTTTAGTGAAAAACTTATTCAATTTTTCATATTATACATAATCGTATGTTATCAATGAAAGATTTAAAGGTTGTTACTTTTATTAGCAACAAAATTAATTCATAATAAAATTATCTTCTTTTAAATTAAAACGCACGCTTTATTATGAAAAATGTAAACAAAAAACTTATTGCAAATGCGAATTAATGAGAACATTAAAAAGGAGTCACTCGAGAAAAAAAAAAGTTTTTGCGACTCACTCCGGGCATTTAAAAACACAAAATTTTGGCAGCATTGATGTATATATAAGGGAAGGAGAACACATCTACACTATACTCACCATCGGACTTTTAAGTCCAACCAAATACATTACTACCTAAAGATGGAGTCAATCCACTCCATTAGGATTAAACCATCAAAAACATTAAATTTATATATTATAAGAAATTTATTATAATCTATACTTTGTTATTAGGTTTTTTGATTATTTTAAATATTCATTAATCCGATTTTTCAATCAATTCGACCTAATTAGCTCTTGACATTATTCGTATAAATAAAAATAATACCTGTTGATAAACATCTTATTAAATCTCATCAATTAGATGAACGAAGAAGATAAAATAAAATTACTGAAAGTATTAAATGACTCAATATCAAACTAAAGTATGATAGACAATGCTGATAATCATCGCTGATATTAAAAACTAACATTATCATATAATAATAGTAAAAGAAATATTTACAGTAATACTATTTTAATTAAAAGATTGTTTGAAAAAATGAGTGAATGTAATTGATAATTTATTCTATTAGTTAATTTTTCTTTTATTGTCCTATTAATAAAAAAATTTAAATTTATGAAATTTTGTAAAAAAAATAATTAATATCTCATTAGTAATTTCAAATTTTGAATTTATGAGTGAATCAAAACATAGAAATGAACAGTTTATGTTATCAGAGTATTAAGTGTTAATAAATCAAATTTATTATATTTTGAATTTATTAACAAGCATGGACATAAACTTAGAATGTTCAGGTAACTTTCAAAAATTCATTTCTTTTATAAACAAATTTTAAAACCAATTCTTGGAAAATTCCTTAATTTATATTTTAAAAATGCTCAATGATAATAAATAAATTGTTATAGACATCATGGGTGAAGAATTTTCGCAGTTCTTTGATGGCCACTCCTAAATATGCTTGAATGAATTAATTATATAGTAAATATTATAATAATAATTATATAAGAAAATTCTCATATTTTCATTAGAAAGATTTAATAAAAATGAAGATTCATTTTCTCAGACATAGAATTTGCAAAACCAATACAATTATTTAAATTATTTTTAAAAAAATAGTCAATTCTCTATTTAATACATTTCTAATCAGAGTACAAAGAATAAGCAGGGAATTGCTGAGAATTATAGCCAAATTCAAATATTTATTAAATAAAAACGCATCATAAAATCAAATAAATTTATTTCTGATTTTTAACAAAAATACTATTCAAATATAAGTTATGAGTTTGATGAATATATTGTATTTACTATCAATAATACAATATCAATTTTATTGCAAGATTTATTTATTTTCATTATCCCATTCATTTATTCTAAAATTTACCATAAATTAGTACAGAAATATCAAATAAATAATTATTATTTGATCGTTATAAATTATATTATTTAATGAAATTTTAAGTTTAATTTACTTATTATATCCAAAATTTTTTTATAATTTAATTAAATTTAAATTTTTACAGTTTAATTTAGTATTGACAATAATAGACAATTAATCATACAATAACAGCCCTGTAAAATCGTAGCACTCCCTGAAAGCAATAATATTATTAATTAATTTATTTTTATTATAAATAAAAAGCAGAGATGAAATAATATCAATCAGATAAGCTAATAAATGAATACTAATTGCCCACTGAAAATTTCATGAGCAATACAACTGTGTTTATATTTATATAGTGATTGTATGGGAGGAGTTTCAAACAATAAATTAATTATTTATACAACATTTAAGAATTAAATTCCTCAAAGTGAGACTCAATAAGAGCAATATGAGTAGAAAATCCCAGTAATTTAAAACACTTTAGAATTAAAACCTATAGTAACATCAAATTCTAATCAGGTTTTGAAGTCTAAAACATAGTGGGCCTCCAACCCCAGATTGAACAATTGGAGCACACCTGCAGCTAATACCACAAAAACTTCCGTTTAAGTGGGAAAATAGGCAAATATCGCATAAACTTAGTAGATTCCAAACTAAAAAGATTAACAATAGAAACTTCAAGTTTTATTTGCTGAAAGCAAGAGCAACAATATCCGAGAGTACAATTCTAATTCTGATAATGTATTCATATAATCCTCTGTTAATGGCAGCAGCTAAAATAAGAGACAAAGTTTAATCAGTTTTAATTAAACATCTTATTTCATATGCTAAAAGTATTGGGGTTTATTATTTATTTATATATTAATCAGTCCAAGTAGCAATAGAACTAATTAGAAGAATAATGTAGGGTAATCGAATAACTAATTTGATCCGTTTAATTTATCAGAAATACACCCAAATGAAAATAATGATGGAGACAATTAAAGCGAAATGTTGATCAGTAGAAATTTATATGAAGAAGATGATCAATCATATATGTCAAAACATATCCATTTATATATAGTTAAGTAAGTTATGATTATTTTTTCTCATAATTTTCCCTTTTTTCGCTCAATATAATATAAATAAATCTTATATAATAATTTCTTTAATTAAAAACTTATAGGATTAATAACTATCCAGTATTAAGCTTAAATTACTATAAATTTGCTTAATAAGTAATCTTAATAAGATTTTAAACTAAGAGAATCTATGACTTATTTAATTTGTATAAATATTTTTTTAATAAATAAACATAGCAGTACCAATCAATATTAAAATTAGGGAAATATGAAAGACTTGGTAGAGCAGGAAGAATAAGAGCACAGTTTGAGCCCAATAAAAATTAATAGTTATTTTCAGAACGAGTAATCTAAGTGGAAAGGCGATCTCGATCAATTAAATGTGATTCATTAATATTCTCAAATTATTTCTCAATTTATAACTCTAGTTTCTGATTCTTTTTTTATCACTAAAAATTTAAAGATGATTACTCTAAATTAATAACCAAGATTATCTGGTAATGAAATAGAGCAAGTTAACATTAAACTTCATAATGAGTAATTTTAAGGTTTTTAAGATGTGAGCAGCATCTAGGACTTGAACGATTTAGAGGTCACCATCAACAAAAACCCATTAATAAATAATAAAAAATTACTATAACAACAACAGCAGCAATAAATGCAGATAAATTTGAGTAGAATTGACTCGGAACCAATCATTAATCAATCCACTTTAATGCAACTTAATTCTTAATAAGCTTTTGTGAAATTTATATATTTTAAATGAAAAGTATTTTAAATGAAAATTTATTCATGAATATATTACTTCAATAACTGCAAACTATATTTTTTATAAGCTAAACTCTAGAATGAAGTCATAAACTCTGAAGAAATAAAAATAAATTTTGAATCGATTTAATTAGATAACAATAGTAACAATCAACACCTAAAACCCCCTCTCATCCAGAATTTTCACGAAGTGAACAAGTCAATGTAGTCTCAATCTAATTAATCAAATAGCGTTTCTCAGTAGCAAGTTCTATCACAAGGCGTCACTCCCATCAATGGAGCTAATAGTATTATTAAAATATATTGAAACTTATGATTAAATTTTATTATGACAAGGTACATTTTTATAATTATGTTATACTCAAAACAAAACACCAGGCAGCAATTCTAACACTACTTGGTAAAAAGTGACTTTTGCCAAGAGAAGGTCTTCTAATAATATTAATGCTCAATAATAGTAACAACTGCAAAATAGCTAGAAAAATAATCCTATTGGTTCTTTATCAAGTAAAATTTTGAATATTTCTATATTTAAAATTTACCATAACTACAATGACTTAAGAAGTTTCTCAATGCTCTATGTTTAATAATTGAATATATTTTAAAATTGAATTTTGAGCAAATAGCAGAGTATGCCCTAAAACCCCAACTAAATAATCGACTATGAGACAAACTAATACAACTTCGAATCGCAATAAAAACACTAGAACAATTACGATTTAATCTCTTAAAATAGCAACAATGGCATGATTCCAGATTTGAAGAAGAAAAAAACAATTAAAAAGAAGAAATCTGGAGATATTTTACCTGTGTTTGATTGCTTATTCTGTTGTTAAGAGCATTTCGTGCTTAAGAAAATCAATGAACAGACCTTGAGTGTAATTCATATAATAAAAATAGATTGGAGTAAATTATACATATTAAGTTCGTTGATATTTTTTACAATTATTATGCTATAAGTGTGAAATACGCCAAACATCCAATAAGATTTGAAAAGGAGAAGGACTTAATGATAATTAATAGAGTAATAAAAGACTAGAAATATAGAGAAAAGTCGTGTCAAATTTGTGTATAGAATTTAAAACCATATATTAGAAAATAAGATTATAGTCATATACAATTAAATTATTAAAGCATCAATATATCAAATTAAGCAATTAGCAATTAAATAATTATTAAATTAAATTATATCATTTAGGGTTTTAATATCAATTAAGAGTATGAAACCAAGGTTGCGAGAATTCTTCTAGAGCTTGACGTCCAAGAAAGATAAAGAAAAATAAATAATGAAGAAACGAGCAGTAGTAATATAAATGATTTTAAAACAAGCATGAAAACCCTACAATCCCTTCAATTCTTGTAATATAATAATTTTTTTTTAAAAAAGTGATTTAAAAATTCTTATTTATGAAGAATGTTATTTAATTCCAGGCATCAAAACCAAAATCTATAAAGTTATTGTACACTTTGAAAGCAATAGAGTAAAAACAGTAAGTTTAAAATTAATAAGAACCAGAACAAGTCATATGCTCAAAACCAGAGGAAACCCAGTAAAATTAAAATATATTTGGGGGCTTATCCATGGTAGATTCAATGCTCGATTAATCTAATTTCTTGAATGTGAATTTGAGGACTAGAAGACAAAGAGTTTTGCAGAATATCTCATTTGAGAGTGAGTTCTTTAATATCTATGATCCTTGTTACACCAGTTAAGAGGGGGATAGTTCAGTCAACTTTATTGTAATTAAGCATGCCCATTAATTGATGTTTGACTGATTTTTTTAGTTTTTTCTCAATAAGTATTAAAATTTACCTTGGAAGACACAGAATCATAGCATTTCAGCAAAGATTTAGATGAAGAGGACGAAGAAAGCCTTGAAGATGAAAGCCACCAATCAATCGATGATGACCTCGATAATGTTGGCTCTTTCCAATCAGAAGAAGCAGACAGCGTAGAGTTAGAAAGTGACGAAGAATCTGAGTATGACGATGAGTAAGAAGATGAAGACTAAATACACTTGGAAGAGGAAGATGACTAAATGACTTTCCCTATTTAACAGTAGACAGTAGACTTACAGGATTAACTCTCAGACTAGGAAGTTCTCAATGATTTAAATCTAGTGAGAGGGCTCTCTGATAGACTTGAAGAGGATTTAGATGAGGACCTAGTTCACAACGGAGAAGACGACGAGGACATCAAAGAGATTGTGGAAGTGTGCAACTAGAAGGAGGAACAAATGAAGCACTCCCCACCTCAAAACGATTAATAGAATAGCAGAAAGAACTTCGAAGTCAATAACTACAGTGGGGAACATAACATCCTTGGGATTTCAAGCATCGACTAGAAGAATGATGAGGATGTGTTTGAAGGGAGTGAAGAGGATGATGTTAATGTTACTCCCATTATATACACATAAAATAATACTCAACAAGCTATTACTGGAATTATAACCTGAAATTTCATAATTATGTTTAGGAGGTTTTAATTTAAGTCAAAGTTCAAAATTCATTGTTAAAATTTGAAATTTATTGTCTGTAATGATAAAATAGTAAATGATGAAACAATAAATACAGCAGTTTTAAATTTAATCATAAATAGATTAATGAATAAGAGTATTAGAGTCATATAGCTATCATTTTTAGATGTAATTTTTGAGAAAAATAGCAAAACTATTGTACATAATGTAAAGAATAAAACTGATAATTAAATAAACGTTATAGCACATTTGAATAACTAAGTAGAAATTATTTATAACAAAAATTCTAATACAATATTATTGAGAAACTATCAATTTATAGTATCAAATCAAAACAGCATTTTAAAACACAATCAAAAATATCAATCAGAAGTTTACATTAGTTTTTAAATGTCTAACTTGCTAATTAGCGTCGACTAAAAGAGAAATAGCAATCTAAACATTCAAGAAAATTTAGTCATTGCCGATGAAGACGAGGACGATGATAGCGATGAAGGCTCTCAAAGACTAACTTTTGGATAGTAAACTCCAAAAAATGAAGAGCAACTTTTTCAAGATTAGCAAAAGATAACTTTCTCAAATTATGGTGGAGAAAACTCCTTGAGCCCTGTCAGAGCCAATGGGTCTCTTGTCATCAAGAAGAATATAATAGGGAAAAGCATGGGAAGAAAGAACTCTCAATACCAAACGATGAAAGTTTAGGAAGAGTACTATGATTAATAATCGATCTCTAATGGCAGTCACTAGAAAAATCCAATGTATTTGGATATCAGTCCTGTCAGCCATAACATTAAGAAAGGGCACTTTATAGGGGATGCTATTAGAATAAACTAGGATTCTCTCAGTCAAGAGAATCCAAACATTTTTGGTTAAAATAATCAATACTAAGTTTAGAACAAAATCGACTTCTATCCAATTCAAGATTTAGACAAAAATGAAGAATAAATAACTTCCATACCACAGATCTAAAACTAAAAATCTTTTGATGATTATTCTTCAAATTTCATCAGCCTGAACAATATTCCAAGAAAGGGAACTTTTAAGCTAGATAGCCAAGACGACGATTTATCTGAGTTATCTTAGCTTCCCTTATAAATGAGGAATTCTTAGCATTCTATTGAAAATGCTCATATATAAAATTTGAATGGGTAGACAGTAACTCTCTCAGATTATCCACAAATCTACTCTTAATGTGTGACTAGCAACCAGAATGAAGACAGCAATATTTAGCAATTCATAAACTTAGACCATTAAGTCGCTCAAAGTAGATCTTTCACAAATACCTCACACCCAAAATTCAATCATTAAAAACTTTTACCAGCTCAATCGCAATTTAAGAACCAAACAAACTCAAATGTATTAATTACTCCTTAGTCTTAAAAAGTAAAAAATAACTAGATGCAAGAATTATAACCGAAGCAGGCAAACAGACCTCAGTTCCTCACAAAATAAGAGAATATAAACGAGTTGTTAAAGAAAGTTAATCTGTAAAAGAAAAACCAAAATAGCTAACCAACAAAATAATAACAGCAAATTAATTAGAGGCATCTCCAATCTTTTGATTCTACTAAATTCAATAGAGTTGATTCAAGGATTTCTCATTAAAAGCATTTGGCTTCATCGATTGAATATGGAGATGACTTACAAATTCTTTAAATGATGCAAATGCCTTAAACTAATAAAATTGTCCACAAATAGAAAACTCAAGCCCTTTGCACACCTATAGATACAAATGATTAATTTTTGCAAGCAATCTAGTTTAATGGAAATAACACAAAAACTAATAAAACGACAGTCAATTAAAATGGCAGGAGGTAAAACAATAGTAATACAGGGAATATGTTCTTGGGAACTTGTAAAAATATAACTAGCTCTTAAACTAATTTACTTTAAATTGCTGAAGTACTTCCAATACCTAATCAATTATTTACCAACAGAAAATTGAACGATTTTTACAGCACTAAAAACATCACAGCTGAGAAGAAATAGTCGGTTAAGAAATAAACTGCCAAGGCTTCTGATAATGTTATAAGTGTTTTAAATAACATTGCTTATATATCTTAGTATATATATATATAATCACATCTCCAGACACTTAAATGGATCAACTTCTAAAAATACAAGTATGAAAGTCATTCCCCATACATAAAGTCCTAGTGTCCTTAAAAATGATAAAAAACTCTTTAATGCAAACAACGGAGTTTATCTCCAACCAAATATGAATATCAGTAAGAAGGATTTTGATTAATATATGAAGACTCACTTGCTTTCAAGCAGATATGCAACTAATTTACCTTTTAACAATATACTTTAAAACCCTCATGACTTCAACTCAAATTATGATGTTATGGGAGCCACTAAAACCTCTCAAACCTAGAAGAAAAAGAGGAGATCCAATAAAATTTAAGGGCAGACAAAGGGTAGTAATATTAATGGTCTGTTAAATTAAGCAGCTAGAGAGAGCAGCAGCTCGATGACTCATTAAGCATCAGTTCAAGATGCAATATCTTAAAAGAAAACATCCCAAAAAGCTGTGAAAAAATCTGGAAAAAAAATCAAAGCCAGTAAGAATCTGCAATAGGACTATTATAAGCAACAAAGCTTATAGGAGTACCAAAGCTACATGAACATTTGTAATTCCATTAACTTTAGCAATGACTATTCAATTCCCTCTCAATTTGGAGGAGGCTTGCCTCAATCGTTACAAGAGATGGGTTAAAAGTCTAATAGCATCAATTCTGGAAATGGAGTTCCCAATCATCATTAGAGTAAATCATCTTAAAACAATCTTATGTATCTATCAATCACAAAGCCCAAATTAAATCTTCCAATCTAATTTATATTTTCACTTTTGAATGCAAGATGGTAAGAATATCTACGGGGGAATGAGCATTTGCAATAACACAAACATCCAAGATAACTCAAACAACTACCCTTACGGCAGCACAACTCAAGCCGAGATGAGCACAACTTGCATTTCAAATGGGGGCTGTAATTCAAATTAAATAACTATGAATCAGTAAATGAACAACACCAAGAACCAAATATCATTGAGTTAGAAGGGTAAACACTTTATCAATCAAACTATCTCAAATTAAGGGAATCAGAGTCACATAAACACAACTGTGAATATTAAAGTATCAAAATTAATTTTGTAAAATATAATTAATTCTATGATATATAATAATCTCAGGTAAGCAAAGAAATTATTTATATGAATAAAATAAAGATTTAAGAGAATTTATAAATGAGTGTTTTAGAATATTTATAAATTTTTCCCATCCATATCTTGTATTGCAAACATTTTGTTGACCTCTATGAATATCTTTGCATTTGTTGGTTAATAAATATTGCTTTTTTTATGAGCCTGACTTTATAATTATTGATAATAAATAATTGAATAGTCACAATTAATTATTTTTAACAGTAATCAAGCTTAAAATAAGCACTCGTAGAACAAAGCCAGTTTAATAGAGTAAAACTTAGAATTGAATTAGGCTCATTAATTACGAAAAAACATTAATAACTTTGATAATAGCAGTAATTAAATTTTGCTATCCGCATAAATGTAAGCATTAATGATTGATCAGAGCTTGAATTTATCAACTACCAATAAGTATTTTAATAATAAATAGGTTAATGCTTTGTAGAAGCAGAATTCGATATAGAGCTAAACACAGCAATAAGCTACTCTTATTTAATTGAAAATTAATGTAAAACTAAATGTTCTCTCTCTATTTAATGATTACTTTTTTAAATAATAAAACTCAACCAGGAGTATAGCAGTTTCCACTTAGTCATATTTAGCTCTAAAAACCAGATCAGATAAATCAAAGAATGAATAATAGTAATGAAGATATCTCCCTCTTTAACTTGCTTTAAAGCCTTGGTAGAGCAGGGAACCCAGGCAACACCATTAATGGGGCTAAGTCAAAGCAACCAAATCTCAAGTCTGAATCTATCAAGAAAAATCAGCCTGTTCAGTAAAATTTAACTAAGCTTTAGTAACAACAGTAGTAGCAAACTGCAAGTTTGAGGACCAGCATTAGCATATAGAGAAACTAGAACCCATAATCTTTGACAATTCATTAAAGTTCAGTTGAAAAGTAACCTTCTTAACATAGAAGCATCAATCACGAAGGAGAGCTGATTTTGCATAGAACAGGTCTCTTAAATCCCTCGAATGTGGCCTAAGTAATAGGTCATCATAATCCTGGACAGTTTTCTTTCAGCTAGAACAATTTGAAACTTAATTAGACTACTCAATTGAATAAAAACACAGTGTAGCATAAAAAACGCAAGAGTAAGGGTGGACCTGGAGCAAGTGCATCATTATTGTTAGAATTTCTATGAAATCTATTTTTTTAGCTTATCTATTATTTAACTTCAGTTATAATTAGCTAACCTTAATCGAATCACATGAACAGTGGTGGAATAATAAACACAACTTCTAGCAGCTCAACTTTAAAAAACACTTCATTACAGCCTGCAAGGAGAAATAATGGATAAAGAACTAGAAGTACTAGCAAATCAGCTCATTCCAATTAAATTCTATAGAATAATATAATCAAGACTGATTAGCCTACACATTAACTTTTGCTTTAAAATTAGGTAATGGGTCCTTCCTAGCTTATTGAGAAAAACAGACTAATTTTACATAAAATTCTTATATTTGAATGGCAATATCAATATATCAATAGATATTTATTTATTACAAATAATTGAAATAATATAATAGACAAGTACTTTTGAATCAAAATGCTTCCAATATAGTCAATTTAACTAATCAAATTTCAAAGTAAAACTCAATAAAATCATCGTTTATTACCTCGAAAGCAGGC
>ARYC01016618.1:0-15361 GCA_000711775.1 Oxytricha trifallax
GAGACAATCATTTTCCAATATCAAAGATTCGACTAAAGTTTACAAAAGATGAACTCCTTTAATCAAAACTCACCATTTCCTCAACAGAGACCTCCTGGATCTCTTTATCAAAAAGCTAATTGCATATAACAATCAATCAATTAACATAAATTACTTTAATTTGACCATAACCACTTACAATCTGAGACAATCATTTTCCAATATCAAAGATTCGACTAAAGTTCACAAAAGATGAACTCCTTTAATCAAAACTCACCATTTCCTCAACAGAGACCTCCTGGACCTCTTAATCAAAAAGCTAATTGCATATAACAATAATCAATTAACAAAAATTACTTTAATTTGACGTTAAGCACTTACAATCTGAGACAATCATTTTCCAATATCAAAGATTCGACTAAAGTTCCCAAAAGATGAACTCCTTTAATTATCAAAACTCACCATTTCCTCAACAGAGACCTCCTGGACCTCTTAATCAAAAAGCTAATTGCATATAACAATAATCAATTAACAAAAATTACTTTAATTTGACGTTAAGCACTTACAATCTGAGACAATCTTTTCCAATATCAAAGATTCGACTAAAGTTTACAAAAGATGAACTCCTTTAATCAAAACTCACCATTTCCTCAACAGAGACCTCCTGGACCTCTTAACCAAAAAGCTAATTGCATATAACAATCAATTAACATAAATTACATCAATTTGACATTAAGCTCTTACAATCTGAGACAATCATTTTCCAATATCAAAGATTCGACTAAAGTTTACAAAAGATGAACTCCTTTAATCAAAACTCACCATTTCCTCAACAGAGACCTCCTGGACCTCTTAATCAAAAAGCTATTTGCATATAACAACAATCAATTGACATAAATTACTATCATTTGACGTTAAGCACTTACAATCTGAGACAATCATTTTCCAATATCAAAGATTCGACTAAAGTTTACAAAAGATGAACTCCTTTAATCAAAACTCACCATTTCCTCAACAGAGACCTCCTGGACCTCTTAATAAAAACTCTAATTCCTTGCTGTATAAAGCAATTAATCAATTAACATAAATACTTCTATTTGACCGTAAGCACTTACAATCTGAGACAAACATTTTCCAATATCAAAGATTCGACTAAAGTTTACAAAAGATGAACTCCTTTAATCAAAACTCACCATTTCCCTCAACAGAGACCTCCTGGACCTCTTAATCAAAAAGCTAATTGCATATAACAATAATCAATTAACATCAATTACTTTAATTTGACGTTAAGCACTTACAATCTGAGACAATCATTTTCCAATATCAAAGATTCGACTAAAGTTTACAAAAGATGAACTCCTTTTTAATCAAAACTCACCATTTCCTCAACAGAGACCTCCTGGACCTCTTAATCAAAAAGCTAATTGCATATAACAATCAGTTAACATAAATTACTTTAATTTGACGTTAAGCACTTACAATCTGAGACAATCATTTTCCAATATCAAAGATTCGACTAAAGTTTACAAAAGATGAACTCCTTTAATCAAAACTCACCATTTCCTAAACAGAGACCTCCTGGACCACTTAATAAAAAATCTAATTCCTTGCTGCATAAAGCAATCAATCAATTAACATAAATACTTCTATTTGACCGTAAGCACTTACAATCTGAGACAAACATTTTCCAATATCAAAGATTCGACTAAAGTTTACAAAAGATGAACTCCTTTAATCAAAACTCACCATTTCCTCAACAGAGACCTCCTGGACCTCTTAATCAAAAAGCTAATTGCATATAACAATCAATTAACATAAATTACTTTAATTTGACGTTAAGCACTTACAATCTGAGACAATCATTTTCCAATATCAAAGATTCGACTAAAGTTTACAAAAGATGAACTCCTTTAATCAAAACTCACCATTTCCTCAACAGAGACCTCCTGGACCTCTTAATCAAAAAGCTAATTGCATATAACAATCAATTAACATAAATTACTTTAATTTGACGCTAAGCACTTACAATCGGAGACAATCATTTTCCAATATCAAAGATTCGACTAAAGTTTACAAAAGATGAACTCCTTTAATCAAAACTCACCATTTCCTCAACAGAGACCTCCTGGACCTCTTAATCAAAAAGCTAATTGCATATAACAACAATCAATTAACATAAATTACTTTAATTTGACCTTAAGCACTTACAATCTGAGACAATCATTTTCCAATATCAAAGATTCGACTAAAGTTTACAAAAGATGAACTCCTTTAATCAAAACTCACCATTTCCTCAACAGAGACCTCCTGGACCTCTTAATAAAAACTCTAATTCCTTGCTGTATAAAGCAATTAATCAATTAACATAAATACTTCTATTTGACCGTAAGCACTTACAATCTGAGACAAACATTTTCCAATATCAAAGATTCGACTAAAGTTTACAAAAGATGAACTCCTTTAATCAAAACTCACCATTTCCTCAACAGAGACCTCCTGGATCTCTTAATCAAAAAGCTAATTGCATATAACAATCAATCAATTAACATAAATTACTTTAATTTGACCATAAGCACTTACAATCTGAGACAATCATTTTCCAATATCAAAGATTCGACTAAAGTTCACAAAAGATGAACTCCTTTAATCAAAACTCACCATTTCCTCAACAGAGACCTCCTGGACCTCTTAATCAAAAAGCTAATTGCATATAACAATAAATCAATTAACATAAATTACTTTAATTTGACCTTAAGCACTTACAATCTGAGACAATCATTTTCCAATATCAAAGATTCGACTAAAGTTTACAAAAGATGAACTCCTTTAATCAAAACTCACCATTTCCTCAACAGAGACCTCCTGGACCTCTTAATCAAAAAGCTAATTGCATATAACAATCAATTAACATAAATTACTTTAATTTGACGTTAAGCACTTACAATCTGAGACAATCATTTTCCAATATCAAAGATTCGACTAAAGTTTACAAAAGATGAACTCCTTTAATCAAAACTCACCATTTCCTCAACAGAGACCTCCTGGACCTCTTAATCAAAAAGCTAATTGCATATAACAATCAATTAACATAAATTACTTCTATTTGACCTTAAGCACTTAAAATCTGAGACATAAAGTAATTATATTGCTAATTTTATGAATCAATTCTTTAATATGAACTAATATCTGCTATAAATTGTTGTTTTCAAATCGTTAATTTAAGCTTTATTGTATTTTTTAGGGTTACTTTTAAATTTAATTGTTACAAATGCTAGATTAAAGGAACTTTTTTCTTTTAATTTTCTAAATATTGAGCATAGATTTATCCAAAATATATTGAAAATATAATAATTGTTGAATTATATGTTTATCACGGGGAAAAATATAAAAATAATTATTTATTATTTATAATTTTAATTTATTTGCTTTGTTATATTTTAGACTAAAAGTATTATGGGATTCTATTAACATACATACTTTTTAAATTCACTAATTTGTTAAAATCAATGAGTCTTAAACATATAAATTCTTAATAATAAATACTAAATATTTTTGTATATTATTTAGTAATAATTATTTCTTTTTTTTATGCTTTTATGTGAATTTAAGTGACTTTTGAATGATATAGTTTTTAAAATTTTTATAACAAATTATATATTAGACTATGATACATACCGCGATATTAATAATTATGCATCATTTAATCTGTTATTCTTATCTGAGACTTTCACCTTCAAATATCATCTCACTTCATCCTCTATATATAGTTAGATTTCTCCCTCTCAAAGACGCAAAGCTATTATATTTTCAGAGTCTTTTCCTCACTTTCTATAAAAAAGCCCCTATATAATCTAGCTTATCACTTCATTATAAGCTAAATGAGCTAACATTCATTAGTTTTAGAAATTATATTTAATAAAAGTTAATTACTTATAATTATATCAGAAGATAATACTTTATCAGGTGCTTCATAATTCTCATTGAAATGGCTTATTAAATGCAATAATTACAATATAAATGAATTCATCTTTAAATGGAAATAAATATATAATTTTTATTAAAAGAAATTTATAAATCTATTGATGAAATTTATAAGGAATAATAATACTCTCGGTAATTCCAATTTTAATTAAAGATATTTAATTTTAAAGCTGAGATTCGGATATTAAGTATATCAATAATAAAATAACTAATTATTACCTATATTATAATAAATTTTATTGTTCTTATTAAGTGATATAATTATATTGTCAGCTTTTCGAATCTCTCAATTATACTATTAAAAGGTTGATCTGCACTTTAAGTTAATCTTCTATCTACTCTTCATTTGCTTATCTTTAAAGCAACCACTATTTCTCCTTCATCTTCTTCAGACACATTAACTTGAAATTATCTTCATATCCGTATTTTTATCAAGTTACTTTTTCTTATTCCTAAATACTATAAAAGATAATACTCTCAGATTGTTTAACTTACTGCTAATATAAATATCATACAGCTATTTCTGGATGAGTCACTCTATTTTATTTGGATATTTTAATATTTTAAAAATTGAAATGTAAATCATATGATATAGTAAATGCTTGATATAAGTTATGATAAACAAGGAGTTTATTTTGAAATGTCTTTATGATTTCATTAATTTTAATAATTTACAAACAATAAATTTATTCAAATATAATCAGATATCTTAATAATATAGTTAATCTTAAATTAAAGCTTTGGTTTTTTATAATCAGTAATCAGTTTGAGCATTTTAAAGAATCGCAAATTAGAGACATATTAAAATTATAAAAACTAACAGAATTTAATGATTGATAACATAAAAGGTTTAAATCACTGCCTCTTTTATTGCATAATAAAGTTACTGACTATAATAAAATATAAGCAAAAAGATTATATTTTATATTTATATAAAATGTTAAAGCACGGCTTAAATAAATATATGTTTTATATAATTAATTCAATACTTTACATTTAAAGGGATTTATTAATAAATTCTATACATCTAATCAAATTAATAAGCATGCATGTCTCAATTAAAAAATCATCGATTTAAAATGGAAAAATTAACATTATATATAATAAAAAACATAGAATAAAAATCACATTTATGCGATTACACATATAACCTCAACAAAATTGACTCTTCTAAAATTAAAAAGTTATATAGATTTAAAAAGCATTTCTAATGTATGTTTTTAAGTGATCTAATTAGATTGATTTCTAAGTATATTGATACTCATGAATAGGATAAAGGCAACGAAAAAATAAAAGTTCATTCAATCATAGGAAAAGTTTTCTACTTAATTTGTAATAATGTCAAATAAATGCTTGTAGACTTGAACAAATAAAAAATCAAATAATAACGGATTTATAATTAAAAATTATATAATAAAAACATTTTTAGTAAAATTTAAAATAATAAAATTATTTTTACAGTTTTTGAGAAGTTTTTTTGGGTAAATCTTGCAAAATCTATTCTGACTATTAGAGGACGTTAAACAATAGTAGACTCCTTACAAAGCAGCTAAAGTAGAGGTGAAGGTTTAGTGATCACAATTGCTTTCGCAAAAGTCCAAGTCAAGAGCTCTTCCCTTAGCTTGAAGCCACGCAATCTCTAAAAGTACTTATTTGGTGAGGTCGTGAGATGGTTAGGTTTGAAAGATAAGCTCAAATTACTATGATCTGTAGCTTCCTACATTTGGATGAGTTGTCTAAGGCTCTAAGCAATGATAACAAAGAAAAGGGAGAACTGGGATTTTGTCTAACCCATTTTTTAAAACTTTAATTTCTCATGAATTTTAAAGCTCTTAAATACTGCTCAAATACCTCAATTTTCACTATTTTGACCATTTTTGACTGTAATTTAAAATTATCATATTTTTATCAATAATTTACTTTTGATAAGTTATTAAATTTATTTACTTTTAATATACTGTACAAAGTGCATTTATTTTTACATTCTGTAATATTTTTAGTCATAGCCTTTTTATTATTTTTATTTTATTAATATGTTTTTTTTCATGATTTTCTTAAAAGTTCAATATTTTTGTTATATATATTATTAAATTTAAATTTACACTTGCTTTTGACTTCTATCTTAACTTTTTATCATTTTATATTAACCAGTATTCCATATCTTTTTAATATTTTATTTATTGAATATTAAGATAATTACTTATTTTTATTGGATTTGTACTATAGCTTTTTACTTTATTAGTTTAATCTTAGTTTTTAAAATCATACCCTAATTATTGTATACCATATTTCATTTTCTGAAGTCTAATTAATTTTTACAATCTAACTGCAGAATAAAAGTTGCTCTTTTTAAAATGGGAACTTCTTTAATCAAATAGAAATCTCAAGTTATGATAATTTATAAGATTGATTTATTATCAAATTTATTAATTAAAGATAGAAAGATAATCTTATTTATAAAGTTTCATATAAAAAAAGTATTTAAAATTTGTTTTAATAATTAATTATATTAATATTGTAGGAATACATTTGGGAAAATAAATAATAAATTAATTAATTAATTAAATATCAAATTCGTGGCAGTTAACTTTCTGGAAACCTGGACAATATGGTACTTGTTCGATAGAGAATTCAAAATTAGCTGGACTTTACTATTGGCGGTACCCCTCTATCGCATCCCTGGAGCGAGATAACACGACTTTAATTTTGGCATTAAAATCAACTAAACAAATCACCAAAAATTAAAGTCGAGTTATCTCGCTCCAGGGATGCGATAGAGGGGTACCGCCAATAGTAAAGTCCAGCTAATTTTGAATTCTCTATCGAACAAGTACCATATTGTCCAGGTTTCCAGAAAGTTAACTGCCAATAATTTGATATTTAATTAATTAATTTATTATTTATTTTCCCAAATCAAATGTATTCCTACAATACTGCATTGCAAGATTAAAATTTCATTATATATAAATCATATTATCATAGATTAGAGTTAATATTGTTAATTCAAAATTAAATCATATATTTATTTATATTCAAAAAATTGAAAATTTTAGCATTTTAAGCTATTTATAATTTATTATATTAATTTTCTATTATTTACAGATTTCAATTCTCGTATTATTATCTTGCAGTAATTGTATTATAATGAGACTCTAATATATGTTTTATTTACTTATCTGCTAACACCATTTAAGTTTTTCAATCCTCATCTAAACCTTCATGCATCTCCAAATGGAGTTGATATAATCTTTTAAATGCATCTATTCTTTTTATTGAGCTGTAGTTTTTATACTGTTTTCTATATGATGATAAGAAAATTGTTATCTATTATTCCTTATAGATTATGAAATTTTCCAACATACTATTCAATCGAACTTATATACGAGTTTAGATATAACTAAAAATAATAAATAAATTATGTTTTTTGTTTCATAATAAAATATACTTAATCTAATTAGATATTAGGTCCAAATACTATAAGTAATTCAATGTTTGATGTTGTTAAAAATTGTAAATAAACACAAAGCATTTAATTTTTACAAATTGAAATAATCTTTTATAATATTTTTATAAATGTATCGTAATATTAATAGTTATATATTTTAAACAGATAGATAAATTGATAATAATAAATTGAAGTTTAAATAAATTTTAAAGAGTACACCATAAAGAAGTCTCATTAATTACGGTTCTTAGTTTTCATTATTACTTTATATTTCTTGCTTCTTTCTTTTTCATTTATAGTTCTGCTGATTATTTACCTCATTTCTCTTTATTATTCCATCATTCATCACTTAGGTCCTAGATGTCTTACCCCTCTTTATTATTTGGAGGAGTTTATTAACTCATATTTGTGTCTTTATCTAACTTTAGTTTAACAATTTTCGCTTCATTATCTTACTCCTCTTCATTATTTGCTTCTTGATAAAGAGATTGCTCTCTTAGTGTTTTAAATTTTCTTTTCCTTCGCTGAATAATCTTTCCTAATCATCCAGTATCTTCTTCATCTCCATTTCATGATAGCTTTTCATGGCAATTTCATACAATATTTTCACTTAATAGTTATAGATTATCTTCTTTAATGTATTCTCCTCTCGCTTTATTGATACAACGAATAATTATGATAATCAATGAACTTGAGTTTATACTATTTTTGACGGTAATATTTGATTTGCCAATCTCATTCTTGAAGTTACTAACTTCTTAGTTAGTCATTAATTTAAATATTTAATTATTTAACTTTACTTTTATATGTGTATATTTGAAATATTATCTTTTTCAAGCTTCAGTGCTTGGAGATAAGCTATTAATATAACTATATTTTCGAAATGCTTTTAGATTGTTTGCTAGTTTATCTTCGGCTTGTCTAGGTTCATCTCTGTCATGAAATCTTTACCGAAATTCTTCACTATTATTTTTGTGCAGAAATTATTGATTACTTTATATTTCTTTAAATAGCTTTATCATATATTACAAATTATTCATTTAACTATTTAAATTTATTTAAACCTTAGAAGGGACAAAGAAGAAAGGGCATAGGTCTCAAAGTATGAAGAGAGTAGAAAGCCCAAAAGAGAGAATCACAAAAATGCAATATCTGGTCAGAAAAACAACAAAGATAAGCAAAAGAAGCCAACAAAGAGAGCAACGCTTTGATTTGACCCTAGGAAACCTCATCCAAAAAGACACTATGAAGATTGCCTGAAGCAAGTTGAGGAGTGCTATTTACTCAAGCCAGATTTTACCACCAGAGATCATGGATGATGGGATGAGACAAACAGAAAGATGGATCAGTCTTACCAGTACCTGAAAATTAAAGAACTATAAATACCGGAAAGACTAAGAAGAAATCGAAAGTGCTGTCATTCCAGTTGGCAGTCATGAGAATAGAGATAAATTCTAATCAGTTAGAGGTATATAATACAAGCAGATATATAGGAAGCTTGGAGATTATTTAAATGTTCGTTAAACAACTAAATGAGATAACCTCAGAGACAGCTGAACTTAGATTCAAGGTTTAAATGGTTGCCTCAAAATGGTAACAAATCAAATTAGGGCCCAGTAAATTATGAATTTAAAACAAAATTCATAAAAATCATTTAGATTTAAGACTTATATGGTATAATAATATTTCAAATATTTACAAAGGATTTGATAAGTATGCAGAGACGCTAACTCATATTCAACCTAGAGATAGTTTATTACAAAAATGGAGATTGAAAAATTTGGCTTAGCAATCTAGTAAGAAGAGGTAATAACAAACTAGAAAACATAAGCTTTTATATATTTAAAAAGCGTAGATATAAATAAAAGCAAATTCTAACAATCTAATAAACTATTAGAACAGATTGGTAGAATTGGTTAGGTGAACTATTGGCAATCAATACTGGAGCAGGAGTCTGAAAGATCCGTGAGAGAATTATAAGGAGGCGGTAGCAACCATTTAAAATAGCTGTAAAGATGCATATTCATTGATAGATTATTATTATTTAATGCTTTACAGAAATTAATACTGGGGATTAAACCAACTTCATTGATAGATAAAACCTCAACCAATAAGAGTAAACCATTATAAACTTCAAGAATAAATTAAGACAATCAAGAAAAATCATTTTGTAAAAAAATTAGAAACAAAAGGTTTAATAGAAAAGAAAAGAGAGACTAAGCAGCAAACTCACGTCAAGGAGATAAAAGATCAAGATTGAAGTGCGAAGAACTCGAGATGAATCATCACTTTTATGATTATTATATTTCAGAAGTCACTTACTAGTTTCACTCATCGTTTAGCAACTCTATATTTTAATTTATCTAAAGTCATTTACTATTAACATAATCCTTCACATAATATATCGTCATATATTTCAAAAATATTATAGTTTAATCTTAATATTATAGTTGTCTGGATTGATTAAAGTATTAATAAGTATGAAATAAAAATGAAAACTTAAAATGATCACGATAAAAATAAATTTATGGATGTATCTCCTAAACTATCATTGTGTCTCAATAGTAATGTATCAAATGTTGAATTGTTTAGATATAAATTTAAAATGAAATAAATTTATGTTTATAATTATTAAAATTACTTATATTAATGCATTGAATGGAGTAAAATTGTACTAATAAGCATTATTTCATTATTTCATTTATTTATACATAAAAGATTGTAAAAATAAGTGAAAAAGAAAATAAAATGCAAAAACATGGATATTTATAATTATTGAACTTTTTATAACATTTGATACTAATCTGCAATTTATAGCAACTGTAGCATCGAAAATATGCTCATCTCAGTTGGAAAGATGGTTCAAACTATCTCAGGAGCCTCAAAAGGAGCTATCAACCTTGCTCTCAGATACTTCCAAGATAATTGCACAGATTTCAATGCTGCTTTTGATGCTAATACCAGTGGATAAACCAACGTCATTGCTGATCAACAGGACTAGAGGAAAGCGGCTTACCACAGTGGAATTCTCTTAGTGGATAGCTCTACACAGTCAAGGAATTCCTATAACGGCTCCCGTAATTTCTCTCAAAATTGTGTGGCTTCATCTCTCCATAGTAAACATTTCTTGAGGGCGTAAGCTACACATGAGTATTGAAAGTGCATTTTTATTCAGGCTCAGCTTGGTTCCGAGTTGAGTTAGTAGCTTGAGTCTGGTGTCTATCCATTAGAAGATGTATGATAGTGAATGTCATCAACCATGCTCAAGAATCCATTCGCATTCATTATTAATATTATATATATATATTTAAACTATTATTACAACTTCCTTATTCAACCACAAATCATACTTTTATTCAATATAAAAATTATTATTCAAAAGAACTTTTGATAGAATTAGTGAGATGAATTACGAAGTCTAGTGTAATAGTAATTGTTCTGCAGTAATCGAAATCATCTTAATACACTCTTTGTTTATAGAGTTTTTCATGTTTTTAAAATTACAGTAACTATTATAAGCCAATAGTAATCTGCATTGCTTATGTTTACCATATTATATTAGGATTTTTTATTGAATGTCATTAATATTCAACTGCATCAGTTACTTTAGAATTATCTTAAGACTATTAGTTTCTCACCTAATATCAAACTACTTTAAGGCTATGGAAGTCTTTCGTGATTCTCACCAGTACCCAGTTCTTGTAATCCTTGATGCCGCCATGACTACAAGCAAGTATAATCATACTTTCAATATCTTTCGAGTCTCTCCAGAGTTTGTATTTCTATTTACTTCCAATTTGTGTATCCTTTTGTATTTGAGTTATTCTTTCACCATTAAGGATTATGGATTGGAGAATAATCTACGAGACTCCCTACTAGCTTAATTGAACCTCTTTAATCTTATTTATTAAATATTTAGTAAATGTATACCAATATTTAAGTTTACTTATAAGAACTACATTTATATATTTTAAAGTATTTATTTAAAATAAGTTGCTTTATTCCTAGATTTAAATGAAAAAGTTTGATTTTCCTATTTATTGTGTTCTATAACATTTTTCTTAAATAATTAAATCAAATCAATCTTCTAATTAATCAAGTAATCATATTTGATGTGATTGAATGGATTATTAGTTATTAATTATATTTGATAATAATTGAATTGATAATTAACCTCAAAGAATGAATTGAGACTATAGAAAATAACAGTAAATGTAAGTTATTGTGATTCAAAAACTGCTTGGATCAATAATCTTGAATACAACAACATTTATCATTATATATAGTATAAATAAATTGAGAACGAAAACATTGTAATATATAGCTTAAAAACCGATTAAGTAATTATGAGATACTAATTAACATAGTCGAATCTAACTTGAATTTGTTTATAAAATAAGTATTAATATTCCCTTAAAAATACTTATAATTATAGAATAAATATCTTAGTTATAAGATAACTACGTCTCTAAATATAAATGTATTGTTGTGATAATTACTATCTTATTATTTGTCTTATATTCATGTTATATATAAATTGAGAATATTGATAATCCTGTTATAATTATTGAAACACAATTTGAGGCATAATTACTTTTTATAAAACTACAGTTCAGTGATTTCTTCTTTATTTTATTGAAAGGGATAATCATTCTTTAATCAATATGGTTATTATCAATTCAATTTTAATGTTTCTTTTATCATGCCAAAATATTTCTCTTGACTGAATCCACAGAGAAATGAGCTTCATTTGAAAGATCCTTTTGTGTATTTACTGAATCCTCCTTGCAAGAAACGCTACCATAGTCTTCCTAAATTTTGTAAAGGTCATTAAGATCCCCTTATCTATTTCCTTATACAATATGTTTATAAAAGATATAGCAGAGTTATTTGATTAATTGTTTTAATCTGCAGATGAATTAATTTTTTAAATTGGTGTAATTGCTCCATCAGTTTTTGTCTCAACATTAATATAGTAAGTATCTTATCTCACAAATATAATGAGGTAACAACAATTGATCTAATAGATTATTTGCTAGAACTTAATCAACAAAATACTATTTGTAAGTATTGAATTAAATGTTAATATGTGGATATTTGAATTTATTTAATTCCAGAATGAATTGTCGGGAATTTGCTCTAATATAATTTTTAATTTAAGCAATATTAATTGAATCAAAATTAGATTTATACTTCTTAGTAAATTATACCTCTAATTGATTAGCTATTTTTTATAGTTAAAGTGATATCTGTTTATAGTTGATTAAGAGTAACTATTGTTTATTGGTATATCAAAGGTATGTTTTGATGCAATTCAATTGCAATTAAATATTTACTCAATATTTTATTTAAATTATTATTACAAATATAATATGAATTTAGTTGATAAGTTAATCCTGTTTTTTCCTCATTATAGAAATATTATTGTTTTATCCATTTGTCTTTTAATAGTTAGATGATTAATTAAATTCAAGAATTTTCATAGCATTAGTTTGTTTATGTTTATATCAATTTATCATCAATGTGTAAAGCTGAGTAGTTTATATGAAATGTAATTTATATATTATATAATCAAATTTATTTTGGAGTCTGATATAAGAATATTTTCATGAAGGAGAGTTATATGGAGCATAAACCCAAATATCCTCTTAAAAAAGATATAATACTACGACGTGCAACACTATTTAGTTTAATTCAAAAAGCACATGTTCGCAATTAAACTCTGTTAATTAGTAGAATATTAAAGCAAGAAAGATAACCTTCTTAACCAAAGACTTATTTCTTGCAGCAAAAAGTACTCTAAAAACTTCAGACAAACTTAAATGAGTTTCACTACCTAACTATTGTCAAAGGTTGATGTAGTAGTTATGGGTTGATTAGATAAGAATTAATGTCATTAGCTACTTAAATCTGTATTTCAAGGAAGCTAGACAAGGTAATCTAATTGACAAACCAGCTCTTTGCAAATAAATATAAATTCTCCTTTAAATAAGAGTTTGACGCAAGTATTTAACTGTACATTATCAAAACACTTGCTTATTACCTTAATAATTAATATTTTGGGATATCTATATACTGATAACAAAAATGCTATATTAATCTGTAAAACAAAAGGAATTTTTTCATGACCACTTCAACAGAGATAACTTCAACAAAATATTAGAGTACCTGATCTATGAAATTATATACATTTACTTTGATTTTTTCCAACCTTCAAATATGTAAATTATGTGACTCCTCCCTTAAATACAATTCTATATACGAAAAAGTAATATTGATATTATTAATTAGGGTAATTCTTTCCGTTTTGGTACTCTTGGTAAGTGACGAAATGAGATGACATGTATTAGTTTTCTTATAAATAGTTAAAGAATTGCTTTCTATTTTGTCACACGATTTCAATACATACTAAAATAGGAAAAGCTTATCTTCAGTTAATTCTAAAACATTTATTAAGTACTGTTTATGAGGATTAAAAGAAAAAACCAGCCAGTCACTACTAAATATATTAGGCAAATCTAGTCAACAAATGATAAATAATATATCTGATCAATTAGATTTTTTAAATGATAACTTGCCACATTTATTATACAGAACATTTGCAGGATATTACAGAAGAGTTATATTATATTTAATTAATTTAACTTTTACATAACTAGACAAAAATACTGTAATAAAGATATCAACTCTAACTATTATATATCTACTAAATCCTAACTTATCTTCTATAATATAATGGAGAAAACATTAATTAAGTGAATTAAAACAATTTATTTCCAATATTTTGGCTACATAGAGCTGTGTGAAAGCTGAATTAAATATAGTTTTAATAAATAATATTATTAAAAGGTTTCTAAATTATCCTCACTCATACTTAATTTACCTTTTCATTAACAGATAAAATGGAAATAGCAGCGAATTAAATGGATTCGATTGTCAAGATAAGTATTAAATATCCCAAGAAGTCAAGAAATCAATTCGAAATTGAAAGAAAAGAAAGAGAGAGGATTTTATACCGAATTAAATCAATCTTCAGCATTTAAATATTATTTATAGGATACTTTGAGATTTTACATTATTATTAATTATTTATTATTATGATTATATTACCAAGAATGTTTTATTTAGTTTAGTTTAATTATAAATTATTTAAATTAAATAAAATAAAGAAAGAGATCAACTTGAAAGAGCTAAAGAAAAATAAGAAGTTAGAATAGGATATTTATTATACAGAATTCATAAAACTTAACAAACCATGTGATCAAATATGTCTACTGCGGTTACCTCAAAATATATGAATTGTAATTAGATCATTACAGAATATTGCGAATTATACTTTCTCTAATTTCAATATTTACTCAAATAAATTTTGATAGATTCTAATAAATATCAACATTTAAAAAGATTTACTCTGAATAAATTCAAATTCAAGCAACAAATTCCATTAATAATTTGAATATATCTATTTTAAAGTATATATCTTTTACATATTAAGAAATTTTACATTTATATCATTATTTTTTTAACTTTTTCAGCCAAATTATCATAATCATAATACTTAATCCTTTTTTAAGAAGAATCAATTTGAAATATAAATAAAATATACTCTTTGAAGTATTCTATCTTAAAGATACGAATGCTGTGCTTATTGCGACAGATAACATTGACTATAAAGCCAAAGTATTTAGTAATTAGAGTAAAATAGTGAGAGGTTCCTTGGCAAAATAATTTACAACATGATGATTGTTCTTGAGGAAATAGTAGTTGGAGAAGTAGAAAAAAATATTTTCTGACATCTCAGGTGACTTCCTTGCTATACTTCATATAAATATTGGAAAAATGTAAGACTGTCGCAATATATCTAGTTCAAAAACTGAGGATAACAGATTTAAGATGATCTAGTTTTATTGAAAAAACTTCCCAACTATTTTATGGTTAAGTTCAATGTTAAAGGAA
>ARYC01016619.1:0-10353 GCA_000711775.1 Oxytricha trifallax
CGTTCAAGTTCAGATAAAATTATTATAATATATTATTAATTATACTGTTTAAACTATTTGACTATATCTAATATTAAGTAAAATAAATCTTTAATTAATCATTATAATAAAGATCTTAATCTTTTAATTATTATAGGTATAATTTTTTAAATATATTTTCTTATCTAAAGATAGTTCTAGTATGGTTGATAATCTATACATTCATTAATTTTTAATTTTTAGTTTGCCTCCATGTTGATTTTTAGCTAATTTAATATATAGTTAATATTTTAATTTAATTTACATGTGTAATCAAATTTCCAAACTTAGTTTACACATAAAAGTATCATTTATGATTAGAGGGTCTATGTTAAATTTTGACAATTCTATTCAGAATTATAAGTTTACCAAAGTGCAATGTTAAGCACACTAATCATTAAATATATTAATTTATCATCTACTAATTTTAATTTAGAATAATTTTCTTATAGTACTAAGAATTCCTTATAAAAATTATTAATTATATCAAGATATAAGTATATTCTATCTATGTTTGAACTATACATAAAGATTATTTAACTAAAATTTGAAATTTGGTTACATATAGAATTTCAATTAAAATGCTAAATATATATTAATAAAACACTCAAACTTGCAGTAAAGTCTATAGACTTTTTAACCATAACAAAATGCATTTGAATGTCAAAAGTAACTTTTTTATAAAAATGTATTTATTAAAAATGATATATTTTTTATATTAATATTTGCATTATATTTTCAATTAATTTTCATTAAAAAGACTTATTATCTTATAAATCATAATTTTATATTTAAAATTAATTTTTTAAATAATAATATATACAAATTGAAAGTAATATTAAAATAAAAAATACTTACTAAGTTTGAAAAAAAAATTTCAAAAAATATTATAATTTAGAATAATCTATTAAAAATATATAAAAAAAAAAATGTCAAAAGTTATTGATGATTTTTATTAAAAAAAAGTAAAAGCAAATTTCATAGTTGTGTCTGATATATACTAGTTTTAAATCTGAAGTTCCAGATTTAAATCTGGAACATTTTTCTCAGATCTGAAATTCCAGTTTTAAAAAAAAGTTCCAGATTTAAAACTGGAATTCCAGATTTAAACTGGAATTCAAATTTAAAACTGGAATTTAAAAAAATTCAAGGTATGTGGGGATCCGTTTATTGTGTCTTCGAATTTAGCTTGCCTTTTTATTTATTTTATCTCATACCTAGTATAACTAATTTAAATTCACAAGTCTTTAAGAGATATAGAATCCAAAGCTGCTGTAAGTACATGATAAAAGCAGCGTCTTACCAAATTTTAATTAATTCTACTTATATTCATTCCCAATTCTTTCATGAAAGCTGCCCAATAACCTCTATAATAAATGTGAATTTTACAATAAGTCTTAATTTGATTAAGCCCTAGTATTGAGGGGATTAAGGTCTCTATTTTTAATCCACGAATACATTAATTCAACAGGTGCAATTCTATAGTGTAAGGTCCTAAAAACATTATTGGCAAAGCCAAATCAAGGTACTTATTCATAATACTTTGTGATCTGTGGTAAGGTGCATTATAAAGTAAAATTAAAGTATTTTCTCTCCAACTAGTATCAACTGAATCCAATACATTAACTAGTTTACTTAAAAAGTACATAAATGAGTGCTAGTTAGTTCTTCCATGATTTACTGTATAGTACAGCTCTCCTGTACTTGCAACTCCAATAATTAAATTCATTTATTTTAGTCTCTGTGAATTTGTAACTCGATTTTTTACATAAGGGGCAGTCCAACCTCTGTGTCTTTAATCTGTTTAGTTAAGAGTTGATTCATCAATATTGATAATTCTTCTACCCTTACTTAAGTGTTCCACGAATTACTGGGCTGCATACTATCTTTATAACTTACTACTGTTGCTATTATGAAAAGTTGAAATCTACTTTATTTATTTATAAGTCATCATTAATTCATTTATCAAAAATCTTCTAATCATTTACTTGCTACACCTTAACTATATATTCTTCTGTAAACTTTGCTGTATATCAGAAAGCTGCACTGGTTAAGTGTTATACATTAACATATTAACGATATGAGTGCGTGCTCTGCTATGCAGCTTCTTATACTTTCCTCTATTGATTTATTTTAGATTCCAGAATTAGGCTTTCTTTACTGGGCTTCTTAAGTACCTTCTTAATTTATAGTATGAAATACCAAGTCTATCCATTATTTATAAGTAAGTTAACTTTTCTGAAACTCTTAATCTAAGTGATTCCTCTGCAAGTTTAAGTTCTTTCTCTTGCAATTATTTCTCTTTCCTTAATTACTTTTGTAGTCTACGAGGAACTATTGCATCCAATTGTGTGTGCTAACCAAAAATTGGAATTTAATCTTTGACTTTATGATTTTCAATAACTTTAGCTTCTAGAGCTTTGAAATCAAAATCTTAAGCACTACCCATCATACTCTAGGGTTCTAAATCCGATTTCTTATACTCAGTGTAAAGCTTTAGCACTAGCTAACCAAGAGTCTAAATTTAACTATCATTAAGTAAATGATTCTTTAGCTCCTTTTTTACTACTTTCTCTATACTTTTCTTTTGGATCTATGATAAATCCATCGATTTCAAACTCTGAAATTTCATCTCGAATTTCATTGAATAATTAAATCATATCCTTTTCACTTACTTCCTCTATACTCACATCTGCAAGAGTTATGTTACTCTAGTAAAGCATATTAGTTGTTAAGTATTCTGCATAATCTTTAGAATCTTCAGAACCACTCGAAGAGCTCTGCTCTTCACTAGAACTATTACCATCATAATCTTTATCTTCTAACTTAAAGAATTCTGACAGTCTAGACTGTCGTTTTTTGAATATGATTCCATCAATGGATTCTTAAATTTAATTATAATGAATTCTGCTGGTGCTGGTAGGAATTCCGCTAGCGGAAATTGGATCGTGCTGGTACGATTTCATTATTATGAAAAGCACTCTCTGATTTTTAGTAACGGTAGTGTCTTCCTGAATCAAAATTGGACTATATAAAATGGTTTAAGGCACCTTAATTTTAAAGTTTAATGAAGCAATAGTAACTTACTGGTATCAATGTTTCAGAACTCGCCCAGAAATGCAAAAGTAAGAAAGAGCTATACAACTTTCTTGCCCTAGACTGCCACGCTTTCTTACCCAAAGCTGACTCCACCAACATTTATTACCTTAAGTAAATCATAAGTGCAGAGAAAGACGTAACCCCTAGCTTAACCCTGTAACTGTTAATATAGTACGTAAGAAGAGACGCAGTCAAAGTGTCAGCAGTGCCTCAAATCGATGGACTTACAGTTCAAGACTTTCTCGATTATGCAAGAGGGTCTTCAAGACTGCTGCAATACTTGCCTGAAGAACGAGATTGGGTCCACCTTGACAGATAATGGATCTGCGATTTGCTCTTCACCCTAGACACCGACGGTGTCTCCCAGATGATTCATGATGCAATGCTCTAACGAAGAGAAAAGCTCGAGTAAAGTAGAGATATCTTTATAGAAATGAGACCCGAGTTCGTGGACGCTCTCAGCAGATGCCTTAACTTTAGCAGTAAGTTTACTCTCTCTTAATTTATTGTGTAGCTGAGCGAGGTAAGGCTGTGAATCTCGTTAAGGATTCATCTAAAAGAAAGAGAACCCGTGAATAGTTAGAGGAGGTAAAGGATTATGAAGATGCTTTGAAATAAGATAAGCAAGAATTCTTGCAGTAAACAAAAAAGTTGAAGCAATAACATGATAATATGGACAGTGAGTTGCTTGACTTACGCAAGATGAAAGAGTAGTTTATGCAAGATGGTAACCTGTAGAACATGCAAAATCAATCTCCAAACATGAGACAATGAGTGCTGCTGCTTCTATTCCTCCACGATTCTCTATACGCTATTAATAGCAAAGACTTGAATATGATGAATTTCTTTAAAAAATTAAGATAAATCTCATATTCTTAATCTTGGTTTTCTCTCTGAATTTCTATGGTTTATGTCGCTTTTAAAGTGCCTTCTCTCACTCGAGGCAGCCTTCAACCATCTTTCCATTGTCTCTTCACTCTCTGGCAGCTCTGTATAAGTGCAAGTGAATGTTTTATCTCTAGCACTGCGACGAGTAACCAACTCTCAAGTCTTATTTTATTCTTTGATTAATTCAAGCTTCTGTTAACCTTTCAATAATCTTCTCTTTGAACTTGCAGAACTGCTTTTATTTGGATCTCTCTCTGCTTTGAGCCTTAGTAATTTCATGCTGCTACCACTTTAAACTCCTGTGCACCAATTGCTATACCTGCTCGAATGGTTTATCTTGAAGCACAAGGTTTTAACTCATCTTCTATTCAATAAGCTCTATGAGAGAAGGTTAATAAAAACCCAACTTACTTTATTCACCTTATTCTTCAATTTATTAAGGCTCCTTTTCTTCTTCAAGATTATCTTGCTTCACTACTGCTGCTGGGTTGCTTGCTTCACTGTAAGCTTTCTCAGTGAGAGATACAATATGTTGAACGATTTCTCTTACAATATTATCTTGCTCCTATTCGTTTGAAAGCTCTGCAGAAATTTATTCTTAAGGCACCTGGTTTTATTCAAGAAAATTTTCCATTGCTTCTAATCGATTTTATAAAATTGATTATACTTAATTGTGCTTGCGAGCAAGTATAAGCTCCATCTCTTTCTTTTCAACTATAAGCAGCTGCTCTGCACTATCTTTAGAAGCTTGCTTATATAATACTCGCTACCACCTGCCTTTAGTCTTAAGTCTCCCAATTCTACCAATGATTTATTCTTCAGATCTTTGTGAGAAAACATCAGAAACAATTAAACATGAACCACCATTTTAATCGATTTCATCATTAGTTTAGATATCTGTTCCTCTCCCCTGTGGCTCGTTGAGCAAGTACCCCGTAGTTTTTGCTTGCATTTCTCATTAAATACCTGCCTTCAAGCACAGATTCAATTGCAGTCGCTTAGGAGTGGTTGAAACTAATGAAATCAAAATCGGATTTCTTTAAACCTATTTCAATAGCACTGTAATTTGTTGAAGCCACTATTAAAACTGGTGAAACAGCTACTTAATCCTTTATGATTTCCTTGATTCTCTGTAAGTAATCTCCTTGGTTTGAACTTATCAGCAAGTCTGCTAACTAAGTTTTCTTATCTCCTTGCAGTTTATCAAGGGTAGGGAATACTACAGGTGTGCTATGCAAAGCTAAACTAAGACAATTTTCTTCACCTTGAGAAAGATGGCTTCCTGAAAATCCAATAATACTTCTTGACTGCTTGTAAAAATTTAGCTGGTTTATAATGTTATCAGCAGAGCCATCGAAGAGAATCCAGTCGTATTCATCAATAAGCACGATGCTATCGTGCCACACACTCATGAATTTAGCAGCCTTCATTTGTTTCTTGAGTTGTGGTTGAGTGAAAAAATAAATGCCTGTATTTTTTGCAAAGAAATTATGGTTTGAATCAAGTTCCATTGCACTGATAACTTTTTAAAATTTTTGGTAATCTCTCTGCACTAAGTGCTCATTCTTGCCAACTATGATTACGGATAGCTTCGTTTTAAGAGCTATAAGAATGGCTATCGCAACGCAGATCAAGGTCTTGCCATTACCAATACCAAAATGTATTAAATGGTTTGCGTGCAAGTTTTCGCAAATATAGTTAATGCACAAAATTTGAGAACTATATAACTTAAAGCCAAGATTTTGCTGCAGCTTTTCTAAGTCATAACTTACACTTAACCTTTCATTCCTTAGCTATGAATTGAAAGCACGAGCTAACATGTGCGAGATATTAGCGTTCTCAAAGAGTTGAAGCAAGTCTACAATTGTTTTATCAGAGAAAGCCTCCATATTTTTGGGTAAGTGTAAAATTCTTTGAATTTCAGAGCAGTCGCCATTAAGGCAATTTTCAATGATGCTGTTGCTCACACTCACATTCTTTTCAATTTAAGCTTCTATGATTTGCTGCTGAAGCTTCTTGAACTACTCTACTTTGCCTACCCACTGCTCGTCTCTGCTCTGCAGCCTTTATGCAAGGCCTTTCATAAAGTAAACCATAATGTTTGAATCAATAACCTCTTACTTCTGTAAGAAAGTAGCCATAGTAATTGATATATAATCTTTGAGAGCTTCAACTGTAGGAGAGCAAGAGAGAGCACAAATTCTTACGAAGTACTCTGTATATTCTACAGGTATGTCTCTGATTAAGTGCAAGCCACAGTCTTGCTTGAGTAGAGTAATGAAAGCACATTCAAGATAAAGAATGAAGTAGGTATTAGCTTTTAAACTTGAGAGTCGACTGCGAATAATTACCCAGTTTAACCCATTAATTGTATAATATAGGGGAGAGTAGAATCCAATTTCTGCACTGGTGCAAGCTGTTTAGTGAATGCTGCAACTGAATTAAAGAGTACAAAGTTCGCTAAACCTAGAGCTTGTCTCGTATTAGGTGAGCGAATTAATAATAAGATTGATTCTTGAATTAATTCATCTTCGATTTATACTCTTTCTCCCATGTAATAACCAAGAGCAGCTAAAAAGATACGTGGCTTTGAGTCTTCATCTAAATTATTATTGCTCTAAATTAAATCCACGAGCAATGAGAACAAGTTCTCGCTTAGTTTCTGGTCACTAACGTTCTCAAAATTGCTTAGGAAGGAGAAAAGTGACTGGGTGTTTCGAGTAACTATTTCTTGCAAAATGCAAGACCTTTAATAATATTAAGAATTCTTGAAACTTTCGAAGTGCTTTATGAGAATCTCATGGCCGATGATCGAGCCATAGTTAATAAAGAGCTGAGGTAAGGGTTCTTTATTTTGATTTTAATCACTTGCAAAGCTGAGATTCGTAGCTTATTCACTCTCCTTAAGCTCTTCGATAGCAGCAGTTACATCTAGAGTCTATGATACCACGGATTTACTCTTATGGCTGTGCTTGATCTTCTTTGGCTTTTTGTTATTTATATACTTTCTCACATACTACTTAAAATAAAAGTTTTATTATAACCTGCAAAATCCGCCTGCTACAGCAGCATTTTCAAGTTATAGTTATTTTATTGCAGAAATTCTTTAGCACGGTTGATTTTAGCGCTGTCTTGCGCATTTTAATACTCACACTTAATGCCCTTGGCTTTAAAATTTTCTTCAAAATTTCCATTGGCTTGATGATTTTCAAAAATCCAATCTGAGTTTGACTAATCAGGTGCCTCCTGCGGCACTTGCAAATCATTAATACCTTCTAAATAGAAGATAATATCGAAGATTTAAGCTTACCAGCACTCGCATTCAAAAGTTATTGAAGGCTGATTTCAGAGGTTTTCTAAAATCCAGTAGCTGGATTCATCTGATTTATGCTTAATTTTAATGAGTAATTCGACTGGATTTTACTATTAAACCACTGGATTATTAAAATTTCGACTGGATTATTGATCCTTAACTATATGAAAAAACACTCTTTTGCTTATATCCTCCGGATTTATGGCTGACTCACTGCCAAACCAAGACAAATAATGATTATTCACTATAACTCATTAAACGAGTAGCTTAGAGTTGCCTGGAGGTGGGTGGTTGAAGAGCTGTAATAAATTTTAGGAATTTTCAAGATGGGCAAAACCAAAAATTGGCTTTCTGAAAAATGTCGAAATCCGCGGCAACTTTCGAAATTCAAACCTTTCCCCGTCCATAACTGAATAATGGCCAGTAGAAATAAGAAGACGAGAATATCTAGAAGTTAATGGCACCCGAAATCGAAAAATCGAGGCGCCAGTTTTGACCCTAAAAAATGCCCTTTGGCTTAAGCCAAAACACTGGATTATAGGGGTCAGACCGGTATAATAGTATACCAATGTTGAAAAATCTCGAGAACGGCCTCGACAACCTACTGGATTTCAAACTGCTCTGAACTTAAAATTAAAAATCACACTAATCTAATCATATTAATCTAATCATATTCAAACTTTGTAAGAGCCGTGATAGTGCCAACCCTTCTTTTTGCATTCTCGATATCGGCTCCCTCAAATTAAGTTAAATTCTGTCCTTTTAAATTTCCTTATTTATCGATATACTTAAAACTTTTTATTAACTTACAAATTCTATGTGTACATACGTTTTGGGGTTTATATGATAACCAAACCCAATACATATATGCGTGATAAGTTTATAAGTTGGTATAGTGATGATTTAATATCGATAAATAGCGAAATTCCAAACTTCACATTTTAACTTATTATAGGCCTTCAAAGTGCAGTTTCCAATGATCAGTAATGTGGGAAAAAAGTTCGAATTTTATTTCGGTCCCATACTTTACCATTGGATAGAGTACAGTGCGTAGATGAAGAATATGTGGTCCTTACCCTACTTTTGACATCTGTGAGCTGAGTTGCGTCATTTGCAAGTTTCATGGGGCACTCGTTTTGAACCTCCCTCTTTTCCTTAATTCAAATTTTAATTAATTATTAATACTATTAAATTTTAAAACTTAACTACTATGGTGGAATTCAAAGGACCATAGTCTCGTTCATGTACACTTGCTTTAGCTCTCAAATCCTGCAAAAGCGTAGACTTCATGTCTCTCTTGCCTGCGGTCATTATTTCCAACTAGTGCAATAAAATCCCAAGTTTAATCGAGCAGGGGTTTTGGGGTTTTGAAGGGCTCTAAGCATTTATTATTAAGCTTATTTTAATTTAGATAAATTTTAATCGATTTAAACAAATAAAATTATCAATTCTTAATTCAAAGCTATTGCACTTCCAATAACATGTATTAATAATATTTTAAATTGATATATAAAAAATTCAAAATATCAATTCAATTTTACATAAAGATATACAAATAAATTATATTTTAAAAATTTCACTATTTTACTATCAAATATATTTTACTCATATTTTTTTATTTATAAATAAAATTTTTTAATATATTGATAATTTTATATCAAAATTTGTAAATAAACTATATAAAATAAAATAATCTTTAAATTTACCTTAAATCCTCATATTTTAGCATTTTAATATCAATTCTTATATAAAATGCATTTTTTTATTTTTATTTATTAATTTATTAACTATTTGATGAAATTGCGAATTCAATCTTAACATATTTTAGAATTGGAAACAAATTGATCGCGGAAATTTCAGATTGCACCTTATGACCTTCACAAATTGATCACATGGTAATTTACTTTCGATCTAAAATGTGAACTACTCAATTCTAAATATTTGAGATTTGACACAGTTCCATTTCAAATATCCCGACTATATTTCCTTTTGCAATTCTCAAATTTTAAGATTGAATCTCAAATATAAGTAAATTATATATAAATAATTAATTAATTTTTTAAATTAAAAAAATTCAAATTAAAATAAAATTTTTTACTGTAAATTTTTCATTTAAAAAGTGCATACATATCAATCCTTATATAGAAATTTAAGATTATTAATTTAGATTATTTGAATTCTTATATGAAATTTAATCAGACATTTTAAATGTATTATAGCTGTTTAATTTACAAATATGAACTAATTTATAAAAATAAATCTATGTAAATTTATAACAAATTATTCGTTCAAAAATTTCATCTTAATAAATAAAACAATTTATCTTGGATTGCTAAAAGAAAATTTATATATAATTTTAAAAATATAATTTTATCATATAAGAATTTTAATATTACCGATTATACAATATCTATATGCAAAATCATCAAACTCGATAAAAACTTAAAATATTTACATATTATGAATCATTTTATACTTATGAATATTATTTATATTTAGAATGCTTTTTTAAAATACTTATTTTTCATCTAATTAAAAATAACATAATATATTTTATTATAGTGTCATATTATAAATCCATTTATTTCCGTTATATAAAAACAGCTAAATTGTAAATATAAAAATATAAAATTACAATTTAAATATATCATTATTAAAAATCTAAAAATACTTACTTTTATAATTCATCAAAGCCTAATGAGCAATTTTAATATTTTTATTGATGTATTTATTTCTTTATTTTATATTTTAAATTTAAACTTATTTTATCTCATATCAAAGTCAAATTAATTTAAGAATGTATTGATAAATTAGAGATTGAGAAAGCGAATATTTTGTGATTTGATAATTGATTCTCGAATTGGAGTTAGATTAATTGTAAAATTTGTAACTTTATATGTTGCATTTTTAATTCCAAACTTGATTTGAAGCATTCTGATTTCAAATTGATCACTAATTACACCTATAAAAAATTAAAAAAATTAAAAAGAACTAAACGAAAAAACTGTATACAAAGAATCTTGGTCCCTAGTAGA
>ARYC01016624.1:0-10526 GCA_000711775.1 Oxytricha trifallax
AACATAGATGCAGGAGCTGGCACTAAGAGAAGAAACATAGGCCAAAGCAAGCCCTAAGAGGAAGAAAAGAAAGAGAAGCCAAATCCCTTTACGGGCATATTTAATATGTGAACTTATTCATTCATTTAAATCTAAAACTTATTTATATACACAAAATCTCCTTTCTCTTGCGCATACTTTAGCTTTCTCATCGCTGACTCTCTTAGCAGCACTCTTAATAAAATCTACTGTATCTATCTTTAAATCGTGCATCAGATGGTAGAGCAGCAATTTCTTATAATGACCTTTCAATAACCCCTAATACAATTCAATTCCATTGAACTAAGGGCTGTAAGAAACATTAAATTCAGGTGTTATGTTTAGCCTTTCATATTCCTTCCTTGAGTCTTTAGTTTTATGAACTGACAAGTTATCAACGAACAGAATAATCTCTTAGTCAGCGTATTTGTCTCTGAGTTATTGTAAGAACTTAATATATTATTCAGTCTTTATAGAGCCAAGGTGGATAACATAAGTCTCTAGGCCACTATCTTCACTGATTCCACCAAGGATTGCATGAGTTTATATCTTAACCTTTTAGTCATAAACTTCTATATTACTATACCTCTTGTACCAAGACCTTGATATAAATGTATTGAATGTAAATACAGCTTCATCAGCGTGTATGAACTTTATATTATGCGCTTAAGACCTCTGCATTTAATCGAATATATAATTTAAATTATCTTATAAAATGGAACATTAAAGTCAATCACTCTCTTAATGCGATTGACTGTCTTGTAAGATATTCCATTCTTTTTATATATGTTCGCTATAGATTAAGCAGAGATGTGAAGCTCAGGAAATTGGCGATGAAACATCACAGCTCTCTAGGCCAGAGAGAAGTGAGCCCAGTATTTAAGAGTCTTATCATTAATTAGATAATCGATATGATGCTGCTAAAATTTTAAGGGTCTCTAGGCTTAGAATTAAGATGCTATCTCTTTAAATTCAATGCTAATAAACAGTGAGACCTCACAGTTGCTGGAGATTTATGGAGTAGCCTTGCTATAGACGTATAATTCAGAACAGGCTTGAATGATTCACAATATTCATCACATCCATATCGCAACTTAAACAATAAATCTATATACTCACTGTCATAAACTGACCCAAAACCTCGCATATACTCACTTAAAATACTAATATTTAAACATTAAACCCCTACATAAACCCTATTAAAACCCTAATAAAGTATGCACTAATAGTCTACTTTTATCAATCAAAAACTCAATCAAACTACTGAAAGGGTTTTGGGGTTTTGAATGGTCTACTTTACTTATCTAATCTGACAACAATACTTTGTATCCACTAAATTATATTTTCTGGATAGTAAGTGAAACTTTACGAGAGAGATTTTAATGATAATTTTATCGTCACAATCCAGTCCAAATTTTGTTATATCATCAAGCTACCCTGTTTGCTTAATTTACAAACTAGTGTAGTATATGCATTTAAAGAAAAGTTTTGGGTTCTCATAAAATATTCTGAGTTCTTAACTGATAGAGATCCCCCCCTGCGACATAAACAAGCTATACAGTCTTATAATAGATTTAAATTATATTTATATCCAACCTCATTATCTATAATTGCAATTTCGGGAACTCTCACATGTGCATCCCTAAGATTAGAGAAATCATTCATAATAAACTCTATGAAAATAAAAGTGAAAACATTTGCATATTTTTATTATTGATCATACAATAAATTTATTGACGACTTATTTTGTGATAAGTTTCATTGAAATATTTAATTTATTATTCCCCCTCTTGATAAGTATTAGTATTCAGCACATAATTTAACAATCCTAAGTGTAGCCTACTAATCTTTTATTATAAAATGTTCTTCATAATATATAATAATCGTGAGTTGAAGGTAATCATACAACTCTATTAATATTATTGAATGAACTGATCGAGTTAAATAGTATTTTGATTATCAATTTCTTAATATTTATTATTATAAACTTTAATAAAATATTCTGTGAATAATTTATATAATTGCTGTAATAATACTATGTTTACTCTTTTTAATTATATCAAAGCCATTCTTATCATAATTCTATGTCTAAAAATCTTATTAATTTCATAATTAATATAAATATTTATATTAAATATATAGTTAATTTCTATAAATTATTTCACACATGAATGACTTATAAATGTTCCCCAATATTAAAAAATAATTGAAATATTTATTATTAATATTTAGGTATTCACATTTTAATTTAAATTTTATTGATGTTTATAGAATTAAAATTATATATACTTTTGTAATGATAATATTTCTGCCACTCAAATAAACAATATGTTTTATATTTTAGATATATATTTAGTAAGTAAATTTAAATAAATAAGTAATTAATCTGTTGCTAGTTAATTTTTGAATTGTTTCGATTCTTTACTATAATTTAAAGAATAAATTGTGGTATAAATATTTTTTAAATTTAAGGATTTCTTTAAGTAAGAATTTTAAATTATAATTTATTTTTTATTAAAAGAACAAATCACTCTAATCTTCTCAGAAAACGGATTTATTGAACATAATAAACAAAGAAATCTTAATGAAAATTATTATAAATGGTTTAAATTAAAATTTGAAGCAATTATATCTTTATATTATTAGTAAATTTAAAAAATTAATTATTGTATATGAATTTTATGAAAATCAAAAATTATCATAATCATAAATTAAAACAGACATTAATTACATTATTAGAAATAAAAATGGATCTGGTCCATCTAAAGAAACTATAGCATTTTAAAGCAAAGTAAGGTTTTATAATCGATTTTCATACTCTATTTCCATTAAATTTACTTACTTTTTTGTTTTTAGATACAAATTAAACCTAATCTTTGAAAAATAAAGATAAAATAACTACTGAATTTAAGTACTAAAGGGAATACATGAAAATTAAAGGGATTTATACGAAGAAGAACATTGAATGCATATAACGCGCTGGTAAATAATACATCACATAATACATTCGAAAATTATTTTACATACTAGCTCCGCTCAAATAGAAAGATTTGAGAAAAACTATATAAATAAAAATGCACATAAAAATAAATAGGGAACAGTTAGTGAATTATAAATAATATTCATACAAATGCTCTCGTTTTTTAGACATTTTAAGCAATTAATTGTAAATATATTTAAACTTTAAAGTATACGGCATTTTTTTGTATTTTTGATTTGTATAATTTCCTATTTTTTTGTATTTTAGTAATAATAAAATGCTAAACTCTTTATACGATGCTATAAAATTTAAAGCATCTAAGTTAAAATTATATATGAATTTAGACTAAATGAATGAATGAAATTAAAATATTGAATAATATCTTCAAACAGTAATTAACTCAAAAGTATGATGAAAATTTTATAGCTTACTAAAAATATGGCTTATTAAAAATGAGAGAATGGGTTGCGGTCAAACAAATTTCACAAAAATTAATCAAGAATCAAATTTAAAGAATATTCCCATTACATTGAATTCAGAATTACTTTTGGACTTTTATTGAGATATGGGTAAATCAGAATAGTTAATGCTCAACAATTGAGAAAGTTGACGATGGAGGAATAGGATTACCCAGTATTCATTAATGACAAAAACAAAAAGCCTCCTTCAATGAATTCACTACGCTTGCTATCAATAAAAAATTGTAATATCTTTACTTTTTTTAAAAATATATCATAAATCTTAACAACAGGCGTCAAATATAAGAAAACGAATTATTTTATTAAGTGTTATTAAATTTAAACAATTAATTTACTAAATTATTAACTTAATTAAAATGCATAATTCTTTAACATAATTAATTTAAATTATTAAACAAGGTCTCTGTCTAATCGATATATATTTTAGTTTTATAAAATTTAATAATATTTACTATTTATTTATTAGGATCATAATATATTTAAGATTTAGAAAATGAGATAGAAATTATACAAACGATAAATAATTATGTTAGAAAATATGCAAATAAACAGCCACACTTTTAGCATATTAAAATATTGAATAATAATTCCAAATTAAAAGTAGATTTAAATTAGCTATTAAAATATTTAATATTCTATAATAGTAAAATCATAAAATGCGATATTAAATTAATTAATAAATAACATTTCTTGAAATAATCCTTTATATGTATAGTTTTCTACAAAAAATTTAATAAATACATATGTTTATTAATAATTATAAATCAAATTTCACTAAATTATACTATGAGTGACTATGTATTATTTTGAAATAATAAATTAGTTGTCTTTATATGCAGCTTAATTAAAATTAAAAAGTGGAATTTATATATTAAAAGTTGTAATTTTTTCCTTATGCACTATTTTATGAATGGCAGTTTACTACTATTTAATTGATTTGATTAATTTACTTCATATTAACATATAATTTTTTTCATTGAATTGAAATCGTTTAAATTTAAAGTAATTAAAATCAAATACAAAGAAATGAATACTTAGAACTAACAATAACATTAACACAATCAACCACTAAAGAATTAAGATCTCTAAAACGCAGATTAGTTACTGTCCAACACCAATTTGATACATCTCCAATCTTATCAGCAAACTTAGTAATTTGATGATTTCAAGCTATCTACAGCCAGATTCGAGGAAATGCCCTTGCAATATGAAAGTTAGCTTGTAATTCCATAATAGTAATAATTGTAGTAGCAATTTGTTGATAAAATTTCATTGAACAGTTAAATCACGAACCCTCTCTAACAGATTGATTTTAATATCCCAGATTAAAGTAAAATTATAGCACAGAGTGTAAATCCAGACTTTGAATTAGCGAATAAAATACTCTATCAAAATCAGAACACAAATAATAAGGAAACTTTTTATCAATCAATGATAGAAAATTAGCAATTTGAATTGAAACTTGAACAGTTGAAAGTAGAAAAAATGCGTAAAGAATGGCACTCAAAGAAAGATCACTATGAAAATTAAATTATACAGTTAAGTACCATGAACACTTAAAAATCTTAGATTCTTGATAGATTAGAGAGTGAACTCAAAGAAATGAGATAGAAAGTACAGTTCTTCTATGAAAGTTATTAAACTAAGGAGTAGGAGTGTGAGGAAAGTTAGAAATTGTTCAAAGAAGCATAGAGTGATAAGTTCAAGTGTGAGGTTGAATTGGCTAGAGAACGAGAGAAAAATCAGTAAGTTAAGAGCGATTTGGAAGCTTTGATCTCTCAAAATAAGTATAAATATAAAGTTATTAATATGTATACTATATTGAAAGATAAATAGTATCATTAACATTACTTAGTTATAATTGAAGGATTAGATATCAGAATTGAGCTAGTACAGCCAGAAATTAGATAAAGAAAAGAATCAAATAAAACAAGAAAGATTTAAAGAGTATGAAAGAGCTTTAGAATTTTTGAAAATAATAACGAAGTCATCTCATGAAAAAGAGTAAGACCAAATAAGAAGCAAAAACCTAAACTTTATGGAGTTATTTAAGAAGGCAATAGAATAAATATTCAGTATTAATGAAAAGAGGATGCATTCTGATCTGGACTTACTTGAGTAAAGATTAAAATTAACCTAGTAAAATATGCGTAAGATGAAGATGGAGTTCCAGAAAGTTAACTCTGAGAGACTTTGCAGAAAATTAAGACAATTAGTGAATTATATTAAATAATTCAATTAAAATAAAAAATAATATAAGAAAGATATATCATAAATCAAGCTCAAATATTCTCTTCAATAAACTAGTAATTATTTATACTTTATTTTTAATTAAAATGTGAATCTAATTATTTATTTACTTATTTTTTAAATATTCCAATTTCATAATTTCTAAAATTTTATTAGAGCTATTGTAAAGATTTCCGAATATATTTTATTCATTATTATTAATTAAATATTTTGATTTATAAATTTAACTAACTCTTCTATAAAAGCATCTACAAAAAACGCATTGTTAACGAAGCTCTCTAAGATTCCACAAATCATACCGTTAATTAAAATGCTCTAACTTATGAAAAACAAGATTACTCTCAGGTAAAACCCATTAATCACGGTTCAACTCAAAAATCTACTCTCTTCTAGGAGGTTCTCTTGAAGTAGAGCAAGGATGTCTCGGATATACTTGGCTTGGTTGAATCTAAGCAATAACTTAATCAGTCGAATATTAACACACTCCAAATTTCTCCAATTAAAATGTTCAATCTAGACAGGGAGCTTTCAAAGGGGTTGTCTAGATTGGATGAAGATCAGCACAATAATTATGAAATAAGCGTGACTGAAAATGATAACACTTATGAAATCGATACATTCAGTTCTTAAGATGTGGAGTAAGCCCTCTCGAAAGCTTAATAACTGATGAAATTTAAGCATGATAAAGAATTTATCAATAAGGTATTGGATGCCCAGATTAGAGTAAACTAGATTGAATCGAATATTATCAAAAATGCTACTACACTATCGCATTCTAAGAGGTCTGTGTCGAAAAGTTCAAACAAAAAGCCTAGTCGGGATAATCAAAAATAGACCAAATATGATTACAGTGCTATGACAGCTTAGAGTAGACCAATGAGAAATTGAAACTGTTTAGTTGAATGAATAAGTAGTTTTTGAATCGATTAAGCTTGATTAAACCTAACTTTAATTAGTTTTTAATAATTTAAAAATCAACAGTCAAATTAATTTAGCATAATGAGTAACGATCATTATTCACAGTCCTCTAAAAATACAAAAAGCATGCTGATATGTTCAAAATATCTCCCCTCAAATGATTGCTTGAACTTAATCTTCATGTATAAATTTGATAAGAAATAGGCTGTCTACTTGCCCTTGCGAAGATTATGCAAGAACGCAAATAACTTCTATTCAAAAGACTACGTTTTAAGTCATTTTAAGAAGCCAAAAAAGAAACTTGTGATTAATCACATGTCAGATCATGATAATATCGCTAGAAATTTAAGTTAAATCAGTAATGTGTATGAGCTACAAGTAAGCTTCAACATTAATCTAAACACCTGGAGAGATAAGCTATATGGCTTTGATAAAGAAAAGCAGAAATACACCAATAACGCATATAAAGTGCTAACTTACTTTCTAACAGAATACGAACTAAATGGTTTCAGTCTGAATTATTAGTTGATGTTAAAGAACTTTGATCTGTTAAAATCTCAATAAATAACACCAAAATCTAAAAATATCCAATTCATATAGATTGGCTGCTCTGAACTACAAATGCAGAGTCTTATAGTACTGTCCTAAATTCCAAATCTCAAGAAATTAATAATTCATGAGACTATTATCTGTCATTGTTAGGAGGATATAACAACCTTAAAGGATTAATTACAGCCAAATTAATCGATTGAAGAATTCAGTTTTTACAAAAATCAGATTTGCATACATGGTCAAAAGATTATATTCTCCACCTTGTTACCCTACCTTACTAATCTCTAGAAGCTTAAAATACCTACCAACTAATTCAGAGATACGATAATAGATGATATACTAATGTTTTTTAAAAATCAGAGACACTAGAACATCAGGAGCTTGAATATTGGGAATAATCTGTTTTAAATCACTGGCATCACTAAGCTCATGAATTATCTTACCAAAGAATATTTCTCAATTAAAAAGCTAGAATTAAGTTTAGATATATAGAATCCTTTATATTTTTAGTTAAATATTATCCTTATTTTTTTTAAGTTTCTAGTAATTCGAAGATGCACAGTCTTTTAAGAAAGTAATAGACATAATCCAATAAAACAAAACGATAGAAGTTTACAATTTCGAGGGATGTAGTTTGACTCTATAAGATGTAGAAATGTTAAATAATCTCCTGGTCAGAAGTAAAAACAATCCAATTAAACAGCTAAGACTTGGCTTGAACAAATTCTAAATTATTTGCTATTTTTTATTTTCTTAAATTCACAGATGAGTAACTGACACAAAGATTTCGAAGTGATTCAATTTCCACAATACAATCTTCCTCCACTGATTAATCAAGCCAATAGTAGTAGTTTTCTGATAGCGAAAGTATAGTAGATGAATAAGGAGATATACAAATGTAACAATAATAATAGTCAATGTAGTAGTAGCAAGTGGCTGACTTTCCAATTATGGATGTAATTGAGAGACCCATTGAATCATTTTAAGATGCCTTGCTCAAAAGAATGAAAATGTACTGAAATCGCCACTCTCACAATATAAAAATATATTAAATACTATTATTAACTTAAAAATTATTATAATAATTCTGAATGTTTTTTGGGCAACCAATAAAATCAAATATCAATATATTAATCATAATCTAACCTAATATTAAAACAAAAATAAACCTAAGAAAAGTAATAAAAATGATAATATAATAAGTGAGGATAAATTACCAAACAAAAAAATCTAGAAAATATTTAATAACTATGATAATTAGTCCATTCAAAGACTAATTTTAGTATTATTGATAATATTTAAACTTTATTTAAGATTTAAAAATACTTGCAGGTCTTGTACTGAATAGTTAAAAATGATATTTTACTTTGATTTGTACTTATTTTCAATTAAATGAGACAAATGCAAAGAGAAAAAATTTTAATCTTTGAGAATTAGATATAGAAGTTAATGCTTAACAAATTAAATTAATTAGGATAAATATTATCAATGTTTTTCATTATTATGTCTCAAATTTCTCTCTATATATAAAAGATTCATTTAACCCCCGATCATATTATATAGACAGTATTATTTCTATCTCATTTCCTTTACTTCAGCCTTTGTTTTTGTAGTAATAGCCTATATTTCATTACTAAAAAGCGATTAATTAAATTTTTCTTTTTCTTATTAAATTTCCAGTGTATTTTCTAATTGTTTTTTTCTAATGTAATCATGATATGCTTTTTCTTCTTCTAATTTGAGATTATTTTTCAGTTCCTATATTTTGAGATATCTTAGCTCAATTTATTAATCCGTGTTCTAAATTTAATCTTTAATTATTTACTATATTTTTATATCTTTCTTTTGGGATTGACTTGATTTTGCTTATATCTAAGTTATGCTGTTTTTTCTATTAATTTTTAGCTAATCTATTAAATCTTTATACTTAACGAATTTCAATAAACTTTCAACAGCTTTTTAGTATTATTTTAAATCTTCCTTTTCCATGCTTTTTCTAGATTATTCAATTGCTTTGCATACCCAGAGAGCATATTTAGATTGCTTGATTATGTATTATTCATCAATTTAATAAGGCTCAACTGGTATTAAATTATTGTACAGATGGGGATTTTTCAATATTCTTATTCTAAAATTGGGAGGTTGTCTCAATTTATTTTGATTATCTTAATGTTTAAACTGGGGTTTAAAAGATACTTTTTAATTTGATTGCAATTTTAATTCTTCAGACATACTTTGTAGATATTATTTATATTGTTTATTGAAATGTTTTGGGAAAGTTATATAATAGTAAGAATAATGTAAATATTCATATTATTGGAATATAAAATAAATGAGCAGAGAAAGAATGCACTTTTTAACGGCAAGTTATGACTTGAAATACCTAATAGTTAACAAAGCAATAAAATTAAGAAATAGTAATAAAATGATAGCATAATAAGTGAGGATAAATTACCAATCAATAAAATCTAGAAAATAATTAAAAACTATGATAATTAATCAATTCAAACACTAATTTTAGTATTATTGATAATATTTAAACTTTTATATAAGATATAAAAATACTTGCAAGTATTAACTGCTGGAATCAATATATTTCAATTTTCTTTGATCTAAAAATATTAGATAAAATTAACTATTAGTAAAAAGTTCTTAAAAGCAAAAAGATATTAATTAAATTAATTAATTAAACTTATTTATTATACATAATTTATTCTTTATTCACTGTTGCTATGCCTCTTTCTTTTATTGATTAATTTACAAAACACCAAATCTGTTTTTGATTTCTTGGAGAAGAAACTTTTATTTGTTATTCATCTCTTCATTATAATTCTTAGTTCTTGACTTGATTGACGATATAATTTCACCATAAAGCTATAGTTTTTCGTTAATATCTTCTTCATTACTTTGCATTCTTTATTTCAATTTGATTTTCCTCTTTTCATCTAATAATTGATTTTCTTCTTCTTTTTTGAGTTGATTTTTCAGGGAAATTATTCTTAGATTCCTCTAATCCATTTATAAATCAGTTTAACTAATTTCATCTTATATTTATTACTAAATGTGTTCAGATTTTTACTGTAATAGCTTTTAATTTGCAGATATTTTGGCTAAAATGAGCTTTCTATCGTTTTTTAGATTGAAAATAAAATCATTATTCTCATAATATTAGTTTACTAGTACTGTAAATTTTGTATAAAGTTTTAAGCCATATTTTTTAAAGTTATCATTTTGATTTGATGAGGTAGGGTTTGAAGGGGACGAGACAGGAGCGTATGCAGAGTGTACATGTTGACGAGGATTTCTTATTGTTCTAATCCTGAACATTT
>ARYC01016626.1:0-10891 GCA_000711775.1 Oxytricha trifallax
AAATTTAGTTCTCTTAATGATGAAGTAGTACTTGCCTGCCATGACCCTGTAACTCTCCTGCCTCTGAATGATTTAAAGTTCAGCAGAAGCTAAATCTAATAAGAAGCTTGTTCTTTGCTGGAAAGATGAGAAAATGGAGCCTTGATACAAGCGTTAGATGCACTTGAATAAACCTATTTGATTGGATTTGATAAAAGTTATTCAACCATTAGTGTGATTGAATTGACTGGTGTAGTATTGGGCATCTCACATAAAAAATTTAATTCTTGCTTCAAATATAATAATAAGAATAATTAAAGAATAATAATTTGAGTCTGTTATTAAATTAATGGGAAATCACAACTTAATGAAATTACAATTTTGTTTATATAAATGAAATTAATAAATTTTATCTAAATTTTAAATAAACCATAATTTAGGAAATTGATAAATTAAATTGTTATATATTATAATAAAATTAAATCCTAAAAGAGAATAGTTGTAATACAATAAAAAATGTGAGTTACAAAAACATATTATAAAAATTATATTTCAGCAATACCTACCAGCAGGTGTAACGCAGAAGACCAAGCGCTCAAAAGATGCAAGTAGAATATAGGAAAAAACTAAAAAAGTATGGCAAGATGGAGCAAGATAAGATGGTTTAAATTTTCATTTCTGCTACCCTCTATACAAATTATTATTATTTTTCTTAAATTTTAAAATTCATACTATAAATTAATATGAAATATTGTATAACATGGCAATTAATTGCTAATTATAAGTAAAAAGTATAAATAATATAATTTTCAAAACCTGCTAAAAATATGAATATATTAGATTTGCTTAATAATTCTATCTAGTTTTTAGATCTTTAGATCTCTGGTCTTTCCTTTTTATCTTATCTCATCAACCTATTACTTTACTTTACCTAGCCCAATTCATAGGCCTTATCATCTTGCTATTATCTTACAGTATTTGAAGTCTACACAACACTGATTTAGTGATGAGGAAACAGTATAAGTCTAGGTCATTAATCAATTATTTATTTCATCTTTTAAAGTGGTAATATGATGGTTATGCATTCCCTTTATTATTATGTCTGAGAGACACTATTGAGAAAATAATTGGCCTCGGTGCCTAACATCTTTATCTAGCTCACATCTTGAGTTGAAGGTTCTTAATATATGATTCTAACAGGAACTTATCTTACATGAGTCATAATAAATATTCACTCTCCGATGAAAATGTATTAAGTACTGTTTTCGAATTTAATTCATTAAAAGCAGTTAACTTATTTTAGATTCTTAGTATTTAAAGAGCCTTAATGTTGCAAGAAATGTATGAAGAGTACTTCCAGTTGGGATTGAATATGAGAACAAATCGATTAAGCATTTAAATATTATGGTAAAAGATGTACCGGAATTGTGGCGAGTCATCATAATTTAAAATAAAAATTTACTTTAAAATCTTCCTCCATCCTTTTTAAATTGAATCGAACCTGTTTGCTTATTTTGTTTTTTTTTCAATATAGAATATCCACAATGACTTAAAGATTGGCTTTATTCTTAGTTTGGCTGGTACCGATTTCTTCTTATGTTGGAATGAATCTTTTTGGATAGGATAGGAAGTTTCAATACAATCTCCTACAGTCAAATACAGAATCGTTAATTATAAGCAGCCTGCTTGGTATTAAATTTCAATCCACCTTTGTAATTTATTTGATTAAACTGCCATCTTTTATATCAATTATTAAAATTCCTGTTTTAACTATATTTAAAATTTATCATTTATCTAAGCCAGCAAGTTTCTCAAATATCTAAATATGGAGAATAATTTGTGGATATTGCTTGACCCTATATACTACAACTATATAATACCACGTTTTTGCAATAATCTTGGGTCCTTGCAATTTTATTACTGACCATTGAGAATTAACCAGCGGTAAGTATTTTATAGTACTCTTTTCTTTCTTAGAAACTTCTTTAGTTGTTGAATACTTTTATTGCAAATTAAGTTGAACCCACTAAACTAGTAACGAGGTCATGGACTCATCGCAGTTGTAAAATTAGTGTCAAATTAAGCTCATGCATTTGGGGTTTACACTGATAAAAGTGAATAATTTTATTCAGATATTTCATGTTTCAATCTAATTCATTTTCCAGTTACAGTTATTATTATAATTATTATTATAATTATTTATTGCTATTATGATAATTGTTAAATAAGCAGTAATATTTTTGCTAATTAATATAAAATAGATTACTGAATTATAGATTTATTATTGTAATAATTTATGGTTATTATAATTTACAAGTAAATCAACTTTTAATAATTTTTATATTTATTTAAAATATATACTTCAACTAGTATTGGAAATCTATAAATAAATATAAAAATATTTAAATGAAATATAAATATTAATCAACATTAAGAAATAATAATCCCTTGGATATGGGACAGGCCATTCTGAATGAACATTTTTTTCTTATTTACTTAAGTCTTTCTTTCTTTTACTCATCTGTAGTTTTCTCTCCTCCTTCAGAGGATTTCCTATACTTTTCTGTAAGATTTTCTCCTTTTCTTCTGTTTCTAGTCTGATAAAAGCGTTGCCATCTTTGTCTAGAATTTGAATTTATGCCAAAAGTAATTCTTCATTTATTGATGTTGGCGAATTCTTTCTTGATTTTATATCATATTTAATATAGGAAGTAATAAATTGATTATACTCACCATTTTATGAAAAACGCATATATTTGAAGACATTAAATATTAAGTTAAATAATGTTCTTGCTTTGTTTATAAACTGCATGCACTAATCAGAACATTACTTAGCAGATTAGTATTTATATTTATAACAAAATTGCAGTCACTTATCTAATCATATCAACTGATGTTACTATGCATTAAACACATGCTATATTTAAGCTATAGCCAATTGGATTAGACTGAAGACATTTGCTGTCGTCCTTTGTGTAAGATGCTACCGTTATTTAGTACTACCATGAATTTATGGTTATGACAAAATATGATATGTTTGATTCTCTGATATCGACCTTTTGCAGCTGAACTTTAGTCAAGTATTCCATTATTAAAATGTGATTTTATTCTGAGTAACTTGCTCTATTAATAATTTATTATTTTTGTTAGATTCAACTTTTTACCCTCATTAAATTGTAGTTGATTAATTGATAATTACGGTTATAGTATTTTTAATTTTGTATTGGAGAAAGCGTGAAGTAATCCTATTGATTATTCTAAGTAGCATACTTAGTGTGTCTTTGTAGGATTCATCGCTCAGTTCTTCTTTTACCTCATAACTCCAAAAAAGTAACAATCATCAAATTCATAGACGATTTTCTTTTCATTTTTTAATTTTATTGCTAATGCTTTTATATGGTTAAAAGAATAATATTGTTATTTGATTATTTTTCTTACTTATTACTTAATAGAGACAATAAGAATATACTTATAATTAATTCAAGCAATTTCAACAATAGAAACAAAGAGAGATTTCTGCACCTTAAGTTCTTACAAGACTTAAAAACTCCACAATTTCCAAATAAGTGCTCAGAGAGTGGCATCCATTTAAGTACATTAACTACTTTCAAATATGACAATGGATGGTGTGATTGTTTTATAACTTTTTCTTGTTTTTATGCCAGTTTATGACTTCAGACAATAATTAAAAGCAAACTTAGACACTAAAAAATGGAAACTGCCAATTATCCAGAAGAAATCAGGCAAAAAAGAGTATAAGTGGAAAAATATTTAAAGTAAATGCCTCCTAAAGTAGATTAAAATTTTTATCAGCTTCATCAATGGAGATATTTTCTTTTAATTCGAAGCAATAACCATTCTATGAGAATGAATAAATTTGTTTAGTTCTAAAATGATAAATAGTGGTCTGATAAATTTAGATAAGACCTCTGAGTGATTTATTAGTATAAATTTAAATTGTATGATGTTGCGATTATATTAATCTTAAAATCTATAATAATTATATAATTTAATATACTAAGTAGTATTTCAATTAATTGCAGAAGTAATAAAGCAATTTAAATGATCAGATTTAAGCTTAAGTTTATTATTTATAACACGTTCCTATCTAAATACAAAAATTTTCAAATTTTTGAGTAATTTAAGTTGATCTAGTTTGAAATTTGGCAATATCAATATTTTATAAACCCTAAGTAAAGAAATTTGTTTTAGAAAAAGTTGATTATATTTTTTAAAATGCTAAACTCTAAATTTTATAAAGATTTTTAGTATAAGTCAAAATAAATTAAAATAACTTATTCTAGTAGAATGTTTGAAATTTTAATTTGATTTGTTGGCAAAATCTTAATTGCAAATCAATAAGCAAGTATTTAAAATGGCAAAATAAAATCTTTCAAATACGCAATTAAAATTGCTTATGTTTTTTCATTTTTTAAGATCTTATAGTGAATGATAAAAAACAAGTTATTCAACAAGACGAGTCCAAACAAGACGAATCCATATTTTAATTGGATAATTTTCTTAAAATTTAATCTTTCTTTGAATTAATTTAGTATTCATCAAGGAATAAGCCAATTAATAAATTATTTTGGCAGTATCATTAACTTGTTTTATTTATTTATTTCTCTGAAGCTAACAATTTTTATATTTAAGAGTGATATTTAAAATGTTATGTCTGCTGGATTATTCGATATAGCTTCCCATTTTTGATATTAATCATATTTTTATTGAAGTCTTTTTAATTATATTAAAATTTACCAATAAATTCATATTATATCTTTGAAATAGAACTATAATTATTAACATTGAATAAATCTCCTATCCATAGTAAGAATTAGATGATTTATATAAAAGTATGAATGAATTGTTATGAACTTACTAAAATACTGATTATTGAAAAAAATATTTCTGATAAATGAGATAAGATAATTAATGAATTGACTATCAAAAATATCTCAAGTTTTTAATAAATAAATAGTTCAGAATAGTTTCATTAAACATATGCATTTAATCTTTGAAGCAAAAGATTAAATATTTTGATCAGATGTGTATTATGTAAATTTAACAGTACAGATGTTTTTCATTTTATAAAATGAGATTAGAAAGTTTTATCATAGTTAACCTCTACATTATAAATGATTTTGCTCCTATTAGAATACCAAACACTCGGAGAGTGTTATTCAAGAATAGAATTTAATATTTAGCTATCAAATTCAAATTATTAAAATATAGACAGAATTGCAAAGATATTAAGATAAAATTTTTGGATAATAAGTGAAATGTAAAATTAATCTAGATTGATGATTAAATATATTTTATAAAAGTCTTAAAAATCGAGATAAGTACACAACTAAAGAAATTATCGCAAATTACAATGATGAGATCTCAAGGTGCAAATATGGAAATCCCGCAAGATATTCTGACTATACCGCACAGCTGTGCGGAATCACGAATCCGCACAGCTGTGCGGTATATATGAAAATCTGGCCCACTTCATGCCACATCTGTCTTAATTCAGCCCTTTTATAGGGAAACCTCTCTGGGCTCTTAATGCCCTTTTTTTAATAAATACTTAATTAAATATAATAAATTTAGGAATAATTAAATTAACGCAATTTATTAAATTAATCAGTTACCTCAGAATTTAATTCTCTATAGAGAAATCCAATTAGGTTTAATATATTTAAGTTTTAATTAAAAATTAAAACTATATTATTAAAATTAATATAAATAATTAATAATCTTTTAAAAATAGGGCTTTAAAGCCAAGTCTTAATTCTCTATTAAGAATGTGAATTAAGACAAAAATGCCTTGCTATGGGCTAACAAATTATTTTATGAGCACAAAAGCGCATATTATTAGCGCTTATGCGCAAATTTAGTGACCCAAAATATCTTGGGTTATTTCATTTTATACATTTTAAGATAGCTTCATTGAAATTTACTCTCTTACGTAAAAATATTCCCTTCTTGCATTTTTATTAAGACTTAAATTAATCTTAATTATATGTCATTCTGTATTAATCAAAAAATTCATTTATTCTCAAAAAATTTTACCTTATCATGTTTAAATATATTGAAAATATACCTTAAATCATAGAAATAATAATTTAAAGATGAAAATTGATAATTGGGGGAAATTTTGAAAATTTAAGCAGAGAAATAAAGAGCAATTATAACGATATTTACTTGCAAAGACTGATTTAACTGCTCTGATAAAATCTCTCTTCAAGACAATATTTGAGAGTACAGGAAAAATACTATAAAATTATCCATGTTTCCACTATCTAATATCTAGTCATATTATATTTTATACCTTTCTAGAAGTTCCTTCTAATTTTGATCAGTAACCTCCCTCAGTTTCAGAATTCTGTATTTTGAATTAAATTTGTCTTATTTCTACTCAATATTTTCAAAGTTTAACCTTCAAATCTTCTGGCAGCTTCACAAAGTACGATGAAAATCGAAGGTCTAACTTCATCTATAAAATCTAAAAGGTTTAGGAAAAACTCGAGAGAGCTCAGTGCTGTGGGTTGTATTCTTGCTTTGCGATCATCCAATAATCCCTTATGTCATTGCTTTTAACAGTGCAATTTTGTTAGATTTCCCCTAATATAATACACTTGCTAACTTTCTTTGATACAATTAAATATCATACATGCAAATCCTATTACCTACATTTTAGCACCATTTAATAAAGTATCATGTATTGTAGTGGCTTTTTATATTCTTGACAGTAATCTTCCTACGACATGGAAATATTTTACTTTTTATTTATTAAACTCATTTTTAATAAGTGATTTCTTTAATAAGAATTTTAAGTTTATCATTAAGAGGAACAGAATAAATTGTTTATTACTAATTAATGAAAATTAATATCTATTTAATGGTATCCAATAAAATTTGGGGCAAAATTAGCATATTATTCTTTCTTTGCCGCACTTTAATGCTAAATAAATGATAATTTATACTTTTAATAATTTTAATACAATTTATAAGTGTTATATTTTATTTAGTAAAATTTAATTTTGCTTCTCATTAAATTAATTGTAAATTGTTTATAGAATCTAAGAAAATCATAATGCTAAATATAAATTAATCAAAATAAATTCAGGATCCAAGATCAGTAAAATTAGTAAAACGTAAAATGATTGGTAGTTAACTTTTATATTTTTATAAATTTTTCACTTGATTCAAAAATATTCAATTTTAATTTAATTTAAATATAATTATTAGATATATTACTTTTTATTGTCAAATAATACGAATATCATAAATTGTAAAAAAATATAAACCCTAATACATATTACTATTCAATGACGTATTCATTTGATATAGTAATCATCACCATTGTAAATTATTACTTAATTCATGCTATTTGCATTTATTATAATATGGTTAAAGAATAATAAATATATTTGAATAAATCACATATAAAAATAAATTTTAATAGTTAATGGTGCAGATCTTGTTTACCATTATTTGTGATATTGAGCTTCGGTTTAGTATTATTAAATAGATGCTTCAGTATGTTAGTAAATCATTTTTCTTTACTTTCTTAATTATTGACTTTCAAGCCAAATGTGTCCTCTAAATGAAATATCTCAAGACACTTACGGCATTCCTTTAATTTTTATAGGTTTCCTCAAGACACCTAGTCTGAATTAAGAGATTCCAGAGCTACCATCTTGATTAGTGTATTGCATTAAATCTTTTTCTGATGAATTGAACATTAGCTGCCATGTTACTATTGGAATAAAGCAATTTAGAGTAGCCTTGTCATGGTTTCCAGTATATTAATATCCGTTATTCAAGATATCTACAGGTTTAAGCTATTTGGCTATCTTAGAGAACAACAGGTGACCTTGATTTATTCTGAATATATTATAAGCACCTTGGGTGAACAGTTACAAAGTCTCCTTAACCATTTAGCCCAAGATATTATATTGATAGCTGTGGTTTTTATTGAGTGATTTATTTTTGCACTTATTAGAGTAGTCGAGGAAGGGTCACTATCCAACTACGAAATAGTGTGTAAATATTCGTTCTTTTCATCATCTTCCTCGTGGTCAACAGGCTCTGTTTATTTATAGCTATAATTTCTCTTGGTCTTATTTTGACTTTTTAATTGGTTATTATTTAGAGTAAATAATTGGCGCTCTAATATATGCTATAAGTACTCTAGAATTATAATAATCTTTAGATTTTGCAGTTCCTTAATGCAGTAATTTTTATTAAAATAGACAGATTATCTTTATTAATATGCGCTGATTTCCATCAGCTCGGGTATTGATCAATAACAAGCTGCTCAACTGCACTTATTGCCTACCAACCATCAAAATGTGATTCTAGTTGTTGTGTCCCTAAATCATGACAAATGCCTAACAAATGCTATAATTAATTTAATTAAGTTAAATATTTAATTTACTCTTTCACTTTATTAACACAAATTTATATATTCATAGAATGTTTGTTAATTTAAGCCAGGAATTATGTGAGATTTTAATGTACAAAGGAATATTTATTAACATCCTGAAAATATAAGACTTATTGTCGTTGGTTAATGCTTTAAATTGATCAATAAATTTATGAAGTTAAATTTTAATAGTTTAAAACAAAAATTTTATTTTAAAAAAATAAACATTATAGTTTCATGACGAAATTTTCATTCAATAGGATTTCTTAAACTATATTATGATAGGATACAATATGATAAAATATTAAGAGAAAATTGCTCTATAACGATAAAGTGTAAAATGATACAATTATAAACTGAATTCTAACTATGATGTTGATAGTGGAACTTTGAAAATAATTTATGATTGTGATTCCATAACTAACTTACTTTATAAAATTCTTGAAAGTTAGTTAGGGCCAACATTACTTTAGTGTGTGCTATGAATATTAATGAACCAGAATCACTCAAAATTAAAGAAATACAATAGATTATCCCTCAAATACACAAATGCCCTATATAAATCTCAGCGTTTGTTAAATCTGAATTATATACATTCATATTCAACAAAATCAATGGTTATCTCTTTGATTAAGAAATTGAAACTATTAATTTTAAGCATAAATGATAAATTCAAATAGGTTTAGAGTCAATTACAGTCTAAATTCACTAAAAATTTGCAAATTTTTATAAGTCTAAATACTACAAAAAAAAAAGTTCAATTTAATATTAAAGCTTATAATGGAGTGAAATATATGTATATATACAATGCTGTTTTATTATAAGATTTAAGACTTGTTATAATAAACTATGATGAAAATGATTTTTATTGTAATAATTGTGCTAATTATTTAGTTTAAAGCAGAACTTTCTGGCTTAAAAACAATTAATTTTTTATTAATTAAAATGTTTAATGATTAGTATCTGGCTTCTCATAATTAATAAGTCTATTACAATAAAATAATTTCCAATATTTATATTGTAAACTATATATAAATAAATATATTCAATTAATCTCTCTTTTATTTTAAAAAGTATTACATTTATTAACTAGTAATTAGATAAGAAGAAATAAACCTTGAGTATTTTTAGCTGATTTCATGCTTTTAATTTGAAACTACTATCCCTCAAATCAATAGTTACGTGGCTAAGTGGTTGATAACTATAATTAAGTTTCAGTCATTATTAACAATATCATCATTTAAAAATAAGTGAATCATTTGATTATTAAATTTAAATTATTGAAAGAGGCCTGGAAATTCCTCTCAAAAAATGGAGCTTTTTCTTAGCGTTTAGAATTATTGTTTTAGCATATACATGGATTCAAACACTTCGATCCTTGAAGAAAGCTTTAATGAGTAAATTATTTATAATGAATCTTTTTTAGTATAAATTTCTTTTAAGCTCATTTGGAAATAAACACGCAATAAATGCTTATGCAGATTCAAAACCCCAAAACCCCTTAATGAGGTTTATAAGTGCTTTGATTTGTAGGGAATTTGTTAGGGGTTGGGGTTATTAATTAAATGCGAGACAAAAATAGCAAGCTTTTGGGGTCTATTTATGATGAAGAGTATATAGATTTAGTGTTTAAACTGCGTATGGATGTGATATGTATAGTGAATAAGTTAAACCAGTACTGAACTATAAGTCTATTGCAATGCTCTTAAATCGTAGTCCATCAAATGTTCGCTCTCACTGCTTGAAAGCATTGTAATTAAAGCAATAATAGCTGAATTCTTAGCCTAAGAGGAAGTCAAAGTTTCTATAGAAATATTGACTATCTTATTAATGAAAAAACTTTGAAGTATTGGCTCACTTCTCTCTCGACTAACGAGCTATTATGTTTCACCGCCAGTTCCCTGAGAAGAAGATCTCTGCATAATCTGTTGCAAACATTTATAAACGAAACAGTACCTCTTACAAAGGTGTAAATCGTATCAAGAGAGTAATTGATTTCACTCTGCCATTTAACAACAACAAATTAAATTATATTTATAATTAAATGCAGAGAGCCTAATAGAATAATATTAAGTTTATTCATGCTGACGAGGCTGTGTTTACATTCAACACTTTCATCTAGAAGTCTTGGTATAAGAGGCATAACAACATAGAAGTATATGACTAGAAAGTCAAGGCATAAACAATGGCAATTCTTGGAGGTATTAGCGAGGATACTGGTTTAGAAACTTATGTTATTCATCCTCGCTCTATTAAGACAAAGCAGTATATTAAGTTCTTAGAGCAGCTGAGAGAGAAGTACCCTGAATAAGAGATTATACTGTTTGTTGATAATCTTTCAGTTCATAAGACAAAAGTTACAAGGAAGAGTTATGAACAACTTAGAATAACGCCAGTGTTCAACGTACCTTACAGTCCATAGTTTAATGGAATTGAATTCTACTGGAATATACTAAAAGGTCATTATAAGAAACTGCTGCTATACCACCTGATGCA
>ARYC01016627.1:0-11413 GCA_000711775.1 Oxytricha trifallax
AAGATTTTTATTTCAACCATTTTCTAAGTAAATGCTGAGGCTACATATTAGAATGAGAATCAATCACTGTGTTATAATACTACTTATTATGCATTAATGGGTTCCTAAATGTAGAAATAACAGTTAATATTAATGAAAAACAGAATTTACAAGTAATTGCTGTTTTTATTTTATTATTTACAATATTAATTACAAAATTTAAATAGATAATACTAAAATTATTACTTAGATCAGTAAACACAAAAATTTTAAATTCCTTAACAATATATTAGTTATTAAAGTAAGTATACCTAAGTCTCATTAAGCAAAAGCTATTCTTCGGCTATTTGACTTATGCTTTTGAATTTAAATATGACTGAATCCATTTTATTCAAGTTTTATTAAAAGTAATTTGATCTATTTTCCTATATATTTTTTATTAAAGTTGTATAATATATGAAAAATATAATATTGTAAGTAGGCATCACAAAGAAGATTTGAATTTATAACACTCTCACAAAATCATAAAAAGGTATCATTTAAAGTCAATTAACTATGATTTAATGAAAGAAGTCAAAAGAGTAATAATCGTTAAAATGAGGAAAAGAACAAGCAAGTAGGTGCTATATAATTATGAAGAATGTCTCCTTTTCTAACATCATAGGGAATATCTAGAAGCATATAATTAGTAACAAAGAACCAAATATAATAATATATTATAAAAATATATCATAATATAAATTATCTTTATTAAAATTATTTCAGAATTAAACTTGCATGAAACAAGCTAGTATCAACGGACATAGCTACTAAATACAATAAAAACGGATAAAATATTTCAGTAATTAAAAAGACAAGGATCTTAAATAGCAGTGATTAAGCAGATACTGATTAAATTGCGTAAGAGAAGGATTATTCACATTGATAATATAAATGGATTAATTGATTGTCTTTTAGTGAACGTAAGCAAGACAATCAGGCACAATAGTTTATTAAAGCCTCAGAGGTGGAGAAATATCAGCAACCGGTTTTAATAATAGATAAATTACAATTAATATAGTCATTATAAAATATTTAACTGATTAAACTTTCTTTGTTTTCTCTGTTTGTTATTAGCAACACTATAATACTTAAAGAGTTGATTGTAGTATTAATTATGATTAGAGAGAAAAGCAATAACTCAAAAGGTGTGGATTCTAGGAATATTAAATTAAATTTTGAAGTAAGATATTTTGCAACAGAATATTAATTGAAGTAATCTATCAAGATATTGCTTTATGGCTATGTAAATATTGGATATAAACAAATAAATTATTTTAGAGTTCATCATTTTATAAATAATAATCATAAATAAAATTGAAAATACAGAGAAAAAATAATTAGAATTAAAGTATAAAATTATTATTTTAAGAAGTTAGAGTTATAATAATTTAAATGAATTTCTTTAAAAATGATAATTATTGAATCTATTGGGAGGAGACAAAATTTTTTATTATCCTCTTAACTAAGTTCTAGATTTTGGCAAAAAAGTTCAATTTTTTCTTATTAATTTTTATTTAGTCTATTTGAAGACTATCTCTTGCTGAAATTTTATTTTACACTTTTTAACTTTGTTTTGTAAACAGAGTCTTTTATCTTTATATTTGAACATTGACTTTCATTTTATATAAATGTATATTTTACTAAAATATAGTAAGCTGAAGAAACTCTGATTGTTTGAACTTTGGGGGGGGGAAGTTTCCTGCTTCCAACATTAAATTTTATGTTTTTTGAAATAATTTCAAAAAACAATAAATTTCAATTTCAATTACCATAATCATGTACAACATTTATTATTATATAATTCTCAAGGTACATAATTATTCTTTATCAAATTATATATTATTAACAAGGCTAAAATAAGTGTTTTTTATTAATAATTAATGTAATTTTCATTAAATTATAATTCATTATCAAGGTAGAAATAATATTTAAAGCTAAATTAAAAAAAACTACATCATAATTGATGATAAAGATTCTTTGAAAATTATAAAAATAACTTCCCTCCTAGGGTGCATATAACATTTTGGGGCTGGAAACTTCGCCCCCGAATTTTGTACTTTTGATAATATTTTGATTTTTTTGGTTTGTGTTCTTTTGGTCTTCAAAGTTTTAATGTAATTTAATGTTAATTTTTAATTGAGTAGTTGTATTCAATGACTATTAGTGCGAAGAGTTTAAAAACTTTTACAGCTTTAAACTTCAGTATAGTCAAAAACTTAAATATCAAAATTGATGATGTGAAATATTATTATTTAGTAGGAATATTATGGGCTAATTATAGAGATCCTCTGATTAAAATTTAGCATTTAATAATTGTGGTCAGTTTAGAAGAAATTATGTTTAAATTATATTAGTTTTATTCAAATATGAAATCGCATAATCTATAATGAACTAGTTTGATTAATAATAAATTTAAACATAATTCTAATGAGACCTCTCATTAAATAAAATATAAAATAGAGAATTAGCCAAATATACTTTGAATACATATTTACAAATTGCTTTTATTCAATAACCTTTAATAATTACAATAAAAAAGCTGATTTCTTCTTATTTATACTTTCTTGATAGATGAAGATTGATTATTCTTTCTTAAAATTTTATATTTAAAAAAAAAGATTATTTTTTAAATGTCTCTTCCTTAATGAAATATTCAGCTAAGTTTCTAAGAATGTTCAATTTAAAAGAGTCTTCGAATTTAATCTGCATTATTTCTTTTTTCTACTTTTTTTAAACGATAAATTGCATACTTAAGTTATAGTTATTGTGACATAAGTTATAGCTATTGTTGTCTTGCTTTAATTTGTACCCTGTTAATAAAAATTAAGTGTTAAGATTTATATAGTTTTATTTATATACAATTGCGTAATATATATACGCTTTGAATTTCTTATTTTCATGATTCTAGATGAACTTAATTAGATCTGTATTTTTAATGTTTATGTATGTTTACGATCAAGTTTTTTAACAATAAAGTTATTGTTTCATGTGATTAGTTATTCTCAAAATATTCGAATGATTCTCTTGATGTGTGATTTGAGAGAGTTCGTGAATCTTATCAAAAGTAGTTGCTAAATCTCAATCTAATTTTTTTAGAATATTTATTTCCGCTTCTATAATTGATTCAATTTTAATATTAAAAACTTCACATTAGATTATTAATGTTATTTAAAGTTAAAGTTAAAACTAAAATTATAAATAAATTTTTCAAGTTTTCTATTAAAAAATATTAATAACTTAAATGAAATTTTTGAAATAACATATATTAAAAATGGTTAATTACAAATCTTATTGAATTTTAAATAAATTTTCTCTTTTCTTCTAACTTATATTCATGTTTTCTCTTTATAATAATTTCAGGCTATGCTTTTCAGTATTTAGTTAGTTTGTGATTTATTATAAATTAATCAAAATAATAATAATACTGCTAAATAATTATAGAAAAAAATGAGTTATGTTCCTTGAGATGTATATATTGCTCACTTAATATCAAATTGTTTTTTTTGAGACTTTAATCAAATTTACATAATTTAAATATTAGATTTGAATATAAATATTTTAATTAGAAATTGATTTACTTATCACCAAATACTGAAGAAAGTTTTCTCTAAACATATTAATTTAAACATTACTCTTGTCAAATCATCTCTCTTATCATTATATTGTTTATTAATTTATAAATTTTCATTCTCCTTTTTAAAATTTATCTTTCTTCAACAACATCTACTAAATCAACGAAAAATACTATTATAATCTAAACCCCAGAAGTTTCACTAATAAAGAACAGAAAAATTCTAATTGTCAGAATTTTAGCAAATATGCAGTTTAGTTGAAATCAAAATTCATAAGAGATTCTGTGTCAAAAATATTCTATAGTAGGAGCTTTTCTGAAATTCAAGTAACTAACTAAAAAAACTATTGAAAATTAGAATAAATTAAGGTAAAGAAGCATTGCTTACTGCTTATTCAATATTATGATTTATATATAGAGTAAAACACAAGATAAATTAAATAATTTATATTATTGTTAATAAAATGAAGAGACTAATAATTATTGCATACAATTTTAGAAAAAAGCAAATAACTTATAGATTAAGATTGATTTAGGAAACAAATTTTTTTAGTCTAAGATTGATCACTTTACTGTTTAATCACCTTCCAAATGTATTTAATTATAAAAAAGTTTTCTATAAAAAATAATAATGGTTCAAAAAATTACATATTTTATTTAACTTATTTTATGTAAATAATTAAATATATAAAGTTTTCTAATTTAGTTAACATTGAATGCCAATGTATTAAAAGATATGCCGAGTAATATTAATATGATTTTTAGTAATCGTAATATGACAATAATTTATAAATAAAAATCTTTAAGTTTATACTTGGTACATTGAATTAAAACTTCTTAACTCAGTAAATTTCGATTTCTTAAAGTATATAAAAGAATATCTCATTGTAAAATGTAAAGTTCAATTAAGAAAGTTGATTTATAGACGAGAAACAATCAGCAGTGTTATATAAAATTTTTGTATGAATTGATTTAATTCCAATTCATAATAGACCAATTGATTCATGTTTAAGAGATTATTAGTTGATTCTTTTAGATTGAATTTATTGTTTAATTTTTATTTGATCTTTTTAGCTAATGGCAATAATCATGATTTAAAATAGAGAAAATTTTGTGAAATATCAAATAAATCAATAATTATACAAATCCTAATTATTATAGTCAAAAATTGAAATTTTAAAAAACATCTTATCTTCCTCAACATCTTCATCTTTAAGCATTTTTGCAAAAAGCACCTGCCTTGCTGCACCTGTGTTTTTACCAGGTATGACTACTAAAAAAAGAAATTTATAGATATACTTTTTGTATCTTATATTCTATATTAGTTCTTCCTACTGCGTATGATATATAAGAAATCTATTAATATATTAAGTTTTTATTAAATTAATTAGTTTCCTATTATAAATCATTAATTGATAAAAGTTATTTAATTTTTTCATTCATACTTAGTTTTTAAGAACTTATTGAGAATGGAGAAATTTTTAGATCAGGAAAAGAATCAAATATAACAGAATTTGATTTTGTCTGTCTTTACTATTTAAGCCATCAAAATATTTTGCTTAGTTCCAAATAAATGCTAGTCATTAGTTTTTATGTAAAGTAACATAGATATTGAACTGAACTCATATGAAAAATACAATATCATTAAGCAGTATCTTATTTTGTTATAATAAATTTAAATAAAAATGGATTGTAACAACTGATTAATAAAATATGTGACAATAAGATATATGTTATCAACCGAGCGACTAATAATTATACTGCACAAAATTAATAGATTTATACAACACATATCTCTCAAGTTGCTATTTTCATGAAAAATAGCAATATTAAAGCTGAATTTGCTCCAATTTACTTTTTTCTAACAACTAAATTGATATTTTAATAAATAATTGAATAAATAGAACCAAATATATTTGAATTTTATCTTTCATTTGAACATAAGAAATTAGTAAGAAAGTAAGCATGAAATTGATAGGTAAATGAAAGCCATAGTTAAATAAAGTGCTTTAATTAATTATTTGTAAGATTAAAATATTAAAGCTTTGTCATTCCTCTACAAAAATTGATATAATTTGTCAATTTAAATATGTTATTCATTAGTTTCATGGCTGCAAATGGGAAACAGATTGAAGAGTTTAATCTAAGTAGGTTAAATTTGTGACTTAACTCAATTATGTAATTATAATTTGATTAAAAAAATGATAAGAATCAATTGTAAAAAATGACCTCATTACTTTCAAAAGAATCCAGTAATTCTCCAAAATATGTAAAGTTAGTCTGATGAATGTAGTAATCTGTACCTTGTTTTAGCTTTATTCAGACTTAATAGAGCTTATCCTTTGCTTTTCCCAGAAGCATATCCTTTTAAAATTATAATTCTTGATATTTTTTTGTGATTTATATAAATTGATTGTAATGTTTAATTAAACAAATAATATTTGCAATTATATCTAGGAATAGTTTGAGAGACTTTAACTATTATCTGAGAAGCATAAATTTTCATTTGTGAGAATGCCTCCTTTCAAATCAATAAATAACATTTGGAAAATTAATATATAATATATAAGTAATATTAAAATAATATAAAACAGACATAATATTCACAAAAACCAAATAAAATTAACTGTTGACTCTTCTGGTCCCATCACCAACTCATTGAGAGGATTATTGTCGTTTTGTTGATGAGGATTTCAGTTTTTTCATTAGGCACAAACATGAAAATGAAATTGGTGTCGCTCGACAAGAATGGATATTTCTCATTTACGAACAGATAGAGTTGTCTTTGATGAAGAATGTTGAGAATGTAGCTGTATCCAAAATTTTTCTCCTTATTTTATTCTCTGGAAAGAATAAATGATCACTGATTTTCGTCTCTGTTTTGATGAAAGCAAGAAAATTACCTTTAAATTGAAATTCAAGATCAGTGCCTAAACCGTACTCCATGGATCTGGGTTTTCGTTACATCTCTTTTTGATGTACTTGTTTCTGCAATCACTCTTTTAAAAATCGGTTGAAATTCCTAAAATGAGTGATTATAAAGAAATCACAGTTTGTATGAATTTAAAGTTAATATTTATATTAGATAAATTAAGATAAATTAATATTGATTAGATTTATATATATTTAAATATGTTGATAAGTTTAACATATCAATCTGAATTATATATAAAAAATTATTAAGTTTTACTTTAAGATTATCATTATAAATTAATGATCTTTATTCTTAAATGCAATTAAATTTTGATAATATAATGATTTTAATATAATCATAAATAAGGATTTAAACAATTCTATCTAGAATTTTAATTAGTCTATATATATTTATAAGAAGTTTATTAAGAAATTTTTTTGATTCATAATTACTTGATAAGGATAATTTATTATCCACTGAATAGCCATAATAAAGATTATTTAGAAAATTTTTCTATCGTTTTTTTACTTTGTTAGAATCAAAATAGAATTATTCCCTCTTTTATTTTCTGATTAGAAAATATGCCATTCTTTTAATATTTAAATTATAATAATTTTTAGAGTCCGTTGCTTAGTTTGGCCAACTTAGCAACGCGTTGCTTAGTTATCAAAACTTAGCAACGGATTTATTTATCAATTTTAATTAAGTTTGTATAAAATAATATATCGCAAAAATCATCATTACATTATCGTTTTAAGCTTAATATAAACAACAATATTTTAACATTTGCTCAGTATTCTACTTTGTTTAAAAGAATGCAGTGATTCCTATATAACTATTTAAATTTTAAATTAACCTTGCTTATTTTATTATTTAATTTCTTTATAGATTTATTTTATCTAAAAGGAAATTTAGAAACATATTCTAAGCATCATATATAGCGTTTTTTGTGGATAATAAAATTTTAATATAGCAATTCATGAATCACTTTTAACACTTAATAGATTATTATATTTATTATATTTCTAAATAGATTTAGCAAAAATGTATAAGCGACAACATAAATCCTGATTATTACATTAAACATAATTAATAGGGTTTCAAATAATTAATTGTAAAACATTAGGTTTTTTTAGAGGGAGTAAAAATAATATTAACAAATGAAATAGTTTAGGAATATTCATGACTGTGCTATCAAACTTGAATTATCAGTATTACATAGATTAAATTTTTTAAGCTATACAAAACAAGCTTGTTATTTAATGGTGCGTTATGTTATTAACATATAAATAATATTTTTAATAATGTGCTTTAAGAAAGGTTGTCAAAATAGCAAATTTAACTGATTTTTAAATCAGTGATTGCGAAATTTAAAAAAGAAAATCGAGATAAATAATATAAATGATGATTTACGTCAAATATTTGTATTAAAATTTTTTAATTAAACATTATTAGTAATTTAACTGTATTTTATATATTAGTCTTATAAAATTTACTAATCATAAATAAGTAAAGTAAAAATAATTGTGCTAAATTTAATTATATAATTTTCATATTCATCACAAACATTTGAAATTATGGCGATGAAGCTAAAATATTAATTAGATTTTCTAAAAAACATCAATATAAATTTCAACTGCAATATGAAGCAATGAATCTGTGAGGGGTTGTGATTTTTCACTTTTAGTACTATATAGACCCCTACCTCTAGACTTTGGCGCTTCTTCATCTCTTGGATCTTTGGTCACTTATCATATAGTGGCCTCCATCGTCACTTCTGTCTTTATCTCCTACAAGTAGAGCCAATCATTCGCAATGGTCAGCTTGGCAGCTGTACTGTGTTGCTTTACTAATGAGTCTACCATCTCCTGGCAAAATGCAGTAACCTCGTCGCCAAAGATGATCGAAGCTAGGTTGATAATCATGTTCTCAGATCTTTTCCAAGCGGTTATGTTGTCCAGTAGGCATCTCAGTCTTCATAATAATTTAAAAATGTTAGGTTCTGGTATGTTTGTTGGCAGTAGAAGGGCATGAAAGTTGGGCAGCAGCACCTGCAGGTTGAGCTCGACTGGAGATGGTGAGAGGAAGTTGATGACAGCTGGTGAGACTTTGCTATCTGGACTGATCATATGAAATGATGACCGAAGGCAAATTAATTATTATATCAGCAGAAATGTAATTTAATCAAATTACTGTTTATAATTTGCTAGTTTTTTGTTTTATTAAGACACTTCTATATATAATGCTATGTTAAATTTATTTAAAGCTACCCAACTCTAATAATTAAAAAAATAAAATATTTATTTAATTTTAAAATTCACAATTAATTCAAATTTTACTCTAAAGGTTTTATAATAAATAGATGAAGTTCTATTAAATTAATTTATGAATTAAATAATTTTCCATATTTATGATTTATTATTGAATAAAATGTCTAATTAAAATATATAGAGTGAGTTGAAATATTAGGTAATTTCATTATTCTGGACTCTTTACAAATACGATTATATTTAATCCTAATAAAGAATTGCTAATTGTTAGCAACTTGTCTCACTAGTTTGAGATAAAAAAGCTTGTTTTTATGATTATTATTGAGAATTCTAAATTCTGTTAGTTAATTCTTGAAGTTATATTTTATTTTACTCATTTCTTCGATGAATAATAAATTAAAATCCAATTAAACAATGAATTTTATGATTGTTTTGTAATTTAAATCAAAATTTTAAAAGTAAGAGAAATATAATAATTTATAAACTATTAATATATTAAGAATAGATTTATTTAGATCCATTTTAAATTAAAACTAAAAAATATTATGAAATATTAATCTGTGATATGAATTGACTAGACTTATATAATATGTAAAATTCAAGAATTATTTTGTATACTTAAAAAGATAATTGATTGAGAAAATTTATATTGATATAAATTCAACTCATTAATAATATATAGAACTTTACTGAAGGCTTATTTTTGAATAACTATTAATAATATAGATAATTTATAAATATTTTAAGATAGATTTAAGTTCTTTATTTTAATATCATTGAATGAGACACCATATGAAGCAATTTTAACATTTATTAGAATAATATAAATATATTCTTTTTGATAAATAGAATTCTTAGTTTTAAAAATTACTATAATATAATATACATCAAGTAAAATATTGCTTAATGCTTTACACATTTAATATATTTATGTAATTATAATTTTAAGAGGATAGGTTAAACAGGATATTGAAGATTAATAAAAGAAAAGTTGAACTGTTGATTTGTTTATATTTATTAATATGATATATAAATATAAATGGATTATGATACTATTGGACTATTTAAGTATTAAAATGATTGCAAAGAGGAAATATTATTGATTGAGACATAAATATCTGAAGACATATGTTACAATATGTGGAATTTCAAGTAAGTAAAATCATAGAAAGTCGCTTTGAAGAATATTAATCAAGTTAAATCTTAAGAAAATAATAATTGATAGCAACAAAAGTTTATGATTGTATTTTTCATTTCATCATAAGACTGGCAAGAAACTCTCACTTATTTTAAGTTTTAATGAAATCTTGGAGAAAAAAAAATAAATAAAATAAAATTAATGTTTGATTAAATCAAGATTATAATAATAGTAAACGAACTTTGAATAAAATTATTTCAATAAATGAATAATAAATATAATTTGAACAATTAAAATAATAATTATGGAAAATAGATAAATAATAATCTAGAAATCGAAATTCTAGAGATATTAAATATTAATCAGTATTATAAATAATGTGTGGCATAATCTTTATGCAGTTTAACTTAAATTTCTCTTTTATTAATTATCTAAGAATATATTTATTAAACTATACTGAGATAACTCTATCATAAAAGTAATTGTAAAGTCTGCTGCGTTAAACAGCCACTCGGTGATTATTCTTATTATTTTTGATAGGTTGTTCATCATTAAAAGAGTGGGAAGCGTCTATTATTTTGAATATAATATTCCTCTTACTCCCACTTTATCTAATATGAGCATGTGATGATCTTGGAAGAATCTGATCAAGTTTTTTAAAGTCTCCAATTAAGCACGATGATTCTTCGGGAAAAATAGTTTTCTAAGCTATAGTAGTAATATTGGTAACTTTCGTGGGCCTTGATTCAGGCACTCTTGCACTCTTAGACCTCCTTAGTTGTAGCACTTCCTGTTTTCCATTCAATGCTAAGGACAGGAATACTTTATCCAGACATTATATATAAATATATTAATACTTAATTAAAATAAAATTTTCAATAAAATAATAAAATAATAAAACGATTAGATAAATAAATGTTGATATATAAATTAAAAAGAGTATCTTATAATATCAATATAGGTAAATTAATGAGTTTATAGTTATTACATTAATAATTATACTGCTATTTATTATCCTAGTTTATTGATAAAATTATACTAACAATATTTAGTGTTTGAATTTACACAATTACTTAAAAAGTCTTGAGAGTTATCGAGAGATGATAAAGTTTAATTAATGGAAAATCATTAAATATATGTATGTAAAAAATTTAAATAAATTAAATATATTATAATAAGTTATTATATTAAAATAAATGAAGAAACAAAAATTGAAAGCTGGTGAAAATACCAAATTATTAATTAGACTATTAATAAATAGGTAAAATGAAATTTAATACTTATAAATAAATATTAAAAATGAGAAAAATAAAAAACTAAATCAATTATATTGAAGAAGTACCTTAATACAATAATTTGTAAAATAATATGTAAAAATTTTAATTAATTTTATATTGATCTAGAAAAAATATAATAATGCATAAATATATAAAATTATATTTAAATTTTCAAATAAACTAGTCTTTGAATATATATTGTAATGCAGAATAAAATTTTTT
>ARYC01016630.1:0-10970 GCA_000711775.1 Oxytricha trifallax
TGAAGATTAAGTATTTGAGAGTATTAATTAATTAAAGAAACTAGTTTGTATTTGATTTTCATTTCTCCATATTTTCACAATCTTTTACACATATATTTAAGAATAAGAATTTTTCAAAGGTTTAAAGTAATGAACCATTAATTTAGAATCTTTCCTCTTCATTTTATCATGAGTCCTTTCCCTTTCTAAAATTATATAGATTTTTAGTGTTTTTACCTTTAATTAAATAACTACTGTAGCAGTTTATCAATTTATATCAATTAAGTGCCTGCCAATAAACATAAACAGATATCCCTCATTAATTTAGCTGCTTTGTTGTCCGTGAAAAGCCATTATAATGATAATTGTTGTATTGTTTTAGACTCTACATTTTTTAGGAATATCACAAGAATCTCTCATTTTCCTTTATTTTAAACAACAACTACTTCAATAAATTGAGTGTTTTCTAGTAATTTATAGAAATCTACAGTAATATTTAAAAATATATTTAAAGTTGATATGAAACAGAACAAAAATTATAAATATAAATAAAAATATGAGTTATATTAAATCATATATTATATGTTTCATCACAAGCAACATATCGGAGTTATAAAAAATTTCAAATCTATTGTCTCTTCAATATCAATGAGGCATTCCTTACATTTTATGTTTGCCTGTTTTAGCAATCAAAAATATGCGTGCTTTCTGTCAATGCTGCTAGCTCCATTTAATAAATTCAATCCATCTCAATTTTAAAGATTTGCATTGTTTTATATTTATATTTATATTCCAGTTTTAGGGGTTAATAAAATTATTTCAAAGGTTTTATTTCTATATTGGTTGTAATTTGTGAATGAGAATTTATAGTAGCTTGAGTTACATGTTCTGTGTTTTTTAGCATAATAATTTGATTATTAACTCCGGTTATAATAGATTTAACTATTAAGCAATCCTTTCACTTTTTTTTTAATGAAAAAACTCTTAATTTGTTAATGCTGCACTGGTATTCCTTTGCTCATTGCAATGATCTGATATATCAAATATTTAAATATTAAAATATATAATAAAAATTTCATAAATCTCTGATTTTTTATCTAGTTATTGCATTAAACTGATAGGGCATAAAGTGTATAAATTACCTTTATTTTAGTTAGCCTATTATTTTATTAGACCTTATAAAAAGCATTAAATTTTTAAGAAAAATTGAGTTTATATATTTTATCCACGAGTTTAATGCAATATTAACTGAAAAACGTATTTTTAGAGTACTGTAATATAGGGATGAAAGTATAAATAATGACATGACATATATATAACTCTTATAACTGCTTAACCAAAGAAAAGTTATAAATATATATTAAATAAAGGTAAAATATAAGCATTTAATTCTAAAGCATCACTTTGAAAAAAATTCTTTATAAAATATTAATTATTAAATATTCTCATATCTTCTCCTTATCTCTGATTCTTACAATTGTTAGTCTTTTTCTCACAGTGATTTTTAAATATCTTCTCCAAATTAGATGTTAATTGACCGTGAAAAATTATAAATATATTAATAAAAATATGTCAATATAAAAAGTGCATTGATCTGTACGTTAACCGCACGAAATAATAAGCAATCTCATAGAAATGTAACTAAGATTAGTAAGTACAAGTTTACAGATTAAAACTGGTATAAGAATTAGTGAATGAAATTAAAGGTATAAGAAAAGCTTTATACTGAATTCTAAACTTATGAAAATCCCTATAGTAATCACATCCTTGGTCAGAGGCTAACTAGCAGCTATACTATTGATCAACTATTGAGGCTGGAAAGATACTCATCTTGAAGTGGAGCTTCTAAAACTTGGCTTATTCAATATGTACCACCAATAGACCTCTAAACAATGGGATAGGGGACCAAAGGACAAGATCAAGGATTATGGGCTTGGGATAATAACATCATTTTTGAATGATTTAAAAAGAGTATATAATTATGCAAGAAACATCATAGTATTGTTTTATAACTATTAAGAGTTATGACCTGGATTTGATCATTTTGCCCTGCCCCTTGACAAGTCCATTTCGAGAATAATCCTTATGAAAATCACCTATTTCAAAGCAAGCTGGCTTAAACTCAGCCAACTGTTATTTATGAGGCCTCAAAGACACTGCTTTTGTAGGCCATCCTTGAAATCCTAGATCTGTAGATTTTCACACTTAATGGGTCATCGCAGAGTGATATATGATATGGATTTGGTGAAGGCTCAAAAATTTTCCGATCATAGAAAAGTCATTTTTCCCAATAATAATATTGTCATCTCAAATCATCATAAATGTATTCTATAATCCCATATGGTGAGCCCTTGACTGGGGTCAATTATGAGGTCATTATGCATAGTGACTATAAATAGGTTTCTTGCAATTAATGACTCGAGTTGGTTTTAGATCAGTTCGAACAAGAAGCTTTTTAGCAAATCTTGAATAACTCAATATTTCTTATTTGCATTTAGCCAACCAAGTTGTTATCGTTTGGAGATTTTGAAAGAATAAAGTATTTATAGGAAGTATTTAGTATTTATTTCCTCAAATTGTTTCATTACCATAAACTTCTTTAAGTCTTCTGATTATTGATAAATTTTACTGACAAATTCTATACTTAGTGTAAATTTAGGTGTTAATTTGGTAATCTTTTCCTTTATCTATAAGTTTATAGAAGTAATTTCTAGAATTTTTATGAATCTCTTGTATAATAATTTTTATATGTTATTTACTATAATCAATAAGTAATTGCAATCAAACCATGAGTAAAACCATCGAATTAATCCTTAATACATGAAAACAAAAAATGAAAAACTAATTTTTTATTTTAATCTGCTCAAGTTTTCATCGCCGTTATTAAGAATAGTATCGTCAATTTAGATTGCTTGCAGGGAGATATCTTCTCTTAACGAGGATGAAGATTTATTTTTTAATTAGTGATAATTATTACTGTCAAAGACATCACAAATATCACTGCAGTTTTTTATACATTATTTAATGGAGTTAGTAAAATGTTGCAGGTGTGATGAAATAAACAGAGAACAGCTTGTCTTTAACAAATAAGATAAAATGAGCTATTTAAGGCAAACTTTGTTTGCTAGACTGAAATCGAAATAATTAACTTACTATTATTATCAAGAAAGAAAGATTGCCGCCATTATATATTGTTAGGATGAATTAGTTACCACTCTTGCTCTCAATTTATTAATGGTTTATTGCTTTTTACTAGAAATAAAATGTGAATTCTTTAAATTGGTAAGCATTTAAATACCATTATTATAATATGTAAAGAAGTATATATAAGAAGACAATTAAGAATGATTATACTAGAAAGTAGTAATCACAAAAAATAACTAAAGTAGAAAAGAAGATGATATTTAATGATAAATTCTATACAAATTTAAGAAATTTTTCCGAATTTATAAGTGTATATAATATAATTACATTAAATGAGTGCAAAAAACATTTAGCATTTGGTTTAATTGTTAATTCAAAAGTTAGCATATATCTTAAGACTAAAGAATAAATATTTTTATTATCATTTTTGTACATTTAATAAATCAGTTTGATTCAAATTTAAAATTATTTGATTTCTTTATTAATATTATTAGTAGTTATATGCTGATAATATTTAATTAAACTTTTCATTGTTTAAAATAATAATAACAAATAAAAGATAATAAAAATAAATGTAATCATTAACATTTTTAGTATAAAAATTAAGAGGGGGGGTATATGTGAACCAAAGCGAAAATATCTGAACCAATGATATATTTTTATAATTTAAATAAGTTCGCGTACGTGCACCGAGTCAAATTAGTGTCAGGGAACACGAAAAAAAATACTTTTAAGTTCGAAAGTCTTCTCTATAGTGTTGAAAAACCCACAACTGAGTCTCAGTTTTATCATAGAATTACATATATTTTAATATATTTTTAATAAATATTTTCTTCCATTTTTATAATTTTAATCTATTTAACTTACTCAAAATTTTGTTAATATGTACTCATATTTAAACAGTATTTTAAGATAGAAATACTTTTTTTTGATTATTAATGCAGCATTCAAGTAATTTATTTAAATATGAGTACATATTATCGATAAAATACAAAAGATCAGGAATTATGATTTTTTTCGAAATACAAAAACTGACAAGTATTATATATTGCTAATTTAAATCAGATGTAAATTTAAAAAAATGAAGAAAAAAGTAAGGGTTTAGTTTGAGATAACATCTTAAGTTTATAGTATGTATGTTTGAGATATTTTTATATTATATATACATTAAAATTGCAAATCATTATTTATTCAACAAAGAAGCCGAATGTTAGGGTTATAAAATCAGTTTTATTTTTACTTAGATTTTCAACATAGTATTTATAGTAAACAACGCCCAATATTGCGCTCTTAATCACCATTCTAAAATTAATAAATCATGTAAAAATTACAACAAAGTAAGCAAATTTAATTGAAATAATCAAAATTAGCAAGATTACGTTAAGTTTGTATGATAAAAAAATACTTACTTGTATATTTATTGCTGGAATGCTAGCTTCTTCAAGAGAAAATATTAGCACTTTTTAATGATTATTTCATTTTAACATAATTTTGTAATTTTATTTATCTATACCGTTTCTTAATTAATTGATTTTTCATTTTAAATTCAAAAATTCATGATTAATGACAAAAATTTGAATAAGTTAAATAGATTAAAATTGTAAAAATGAAAGAAAATATTTATTAAAATATATTAAAATATATTTATTTCTATGATAAAATATCCTTGGTTCAGAAATGGTCCCCCCAAATTAAGTAATAAATGCATAGGGTAAATAAATGAAAACATAGGTTGATAGAAACACATAGTTTATAAATTCTATGAATATAAATTTAATTGCTTTCTAGTAAATTTATAATTTTTCACACTACTATATTACACCTACACAAGCCTAATAAATCTCTCTATTAATGATTAATAATTCTTATTGCATCTGAAAGAGAATTATTTGAAACAATCGGATACCATAATTGAGCTTATACTTAAGCGAGGGACATAGAATTTAATAGTATTTAATTACCGATCATTTTGCTGCAGCCTTGATTAAGTTTTCTCATAAATTAAAGAGTTTTGAGTTTAAATTTGTAACTAATGCTTTCCATTAGATTTTAGTTTACTTAAATTTTATTTGACAAATTCAAAATATTTAAAACTAATTATTTGCAATACAATTCAGACACTATAAATACTCCAGTCTTGTTCTTGTTTTGAATTATAAATAGAATTAAAGGGAGTGATTTGAGATATGACTAATTTGGAGAAAATTTCAGTAACATTTTTCAAACTAATGTCTTTTTTGTACACACAGTCAGGCCTATTACTTTTCTTACCTAGATTCTTATCCTATTACAAGGATTTTTATTGTATATGTCATTACTTATGGTTTAAGCATGGTTTGTTATTTTAAAAATTACATAAAATAATTCCTTGATTATTACTGTTTTGCCTTAATCTCAGTATAAACCTCCACTTAATTGAAGTAATGTGTCTTAATGATTTCGTATTCAAATTATTAAGCTTAAAATTCACAGCCATTCCATTATCCTATCAATTATTATTATTATATCTTAACGAAGAAATTCTTCTACCTATTCTAGAATTTTAAATTAACCATGACTTTTTCAATCTGTTTTGAGGTGATTTATTCTTTGTAGCTGTAAATGTTAAACTTATTGTTATAGTTTATCCATTAAATACTAACATTATTAATAGATGATCGTAGAGTTCAAATGAAAATTACTTTATTATATATAACTGATTTTTAGAATGATGAAATGCATTTATGGAATGAGATAATTACATTAGTAACCTAAGTATTGTTGGTATTTTTATGATAATAATTTCATAGTTGAGCCTTTAAAATACAGGAATAATTTATTTATAGTATATTTATTATTTTTTTCAATAATATTAACGGTTCATAACTATTAAACCAAATAAAAATTGGGTGTAACGAAGAAAAGATTTCTTGATAATATATCATTATATACAGTATATCTATATTTAACATACAATAAAGTTATTTATATAAAATTATCTAATATTTGATACATTTAATATTCATAAAATTTTTCCATTTCTTGAAATTTATAAATTGAATTATCATGTATTTAAATAAAAGAATAAAATCAATAGAATAGAGAGATTAGTAAAATAAATGCATCTAAATTTGTATTTTAATGCAATTTAAAGGGAATAGATTAATAGAAGCGAAATGGTTCAAAGAGCGAATCAGTTATTTCTTATATCACCCATGGCAAAAACACCACAGCTAAGATAGTATCAGTTTTTGTAGCATGTATTCTTGCCACTAGTGCTTAAGGAGCAACTGTACCTTTTCATGGAAATTCTTTCTTAAATTGACTTGATTTCGCCGCATCTTTCCAAAATACTTGCACCATAAAAGGAAATCTCTGTAAGTACAGTAGAATTACTATTGAAAATACCTCCAGACAACTGAGGAATTCCAATAGCTGCTATGGCGTTTTTGCTCAAGTTTTGTGCCTGAAATCTTCAGGAAGATGGAGTGGTCAATGTCTGGACTCGAGTATGATCATCTCTCTTTCGTAGTAGTCATCCATCACTGAGTTTTCACATTGACATAAATTTCTCACTCTACTTCTGCTGGTACCTGCCATATTTATCTAAATTGTGAGCATTGTTCAAGAACGCATTTGTGCTCTTAGAAAACTATTTATCATTTTTAAAGCTTATTATATTATAATCTATTTACATTTGCAATTATTTAAATGCTTTTATCAAGTTTAAGATATTATCTCCAAAATTGCAAGTCTAAGCTATTTGAAGTAGTTTTAAAAAGCAAGGTCTTAAGACTCAGTAACATTTACCAAACTTCATATGCTTATTATGTTCAAATCATTTATATGTCTTATAGATATTGTTGCCCAAATTACATCATGGATGCATTGCCAAGTCTCCAATTGTATAAAGAAGCTAAAGATTCGTTTATTTTGTGAAATCTGAGCTCGAATGAGCAGCTGTTAATGGATCGATAAAATCTTATAGATTTGAACTGATCTTCTCTCAAAACGAGTTTGCCAGATCAGAAGCAATCAAGCACTCTTCATCATTGACTTTAAGCGTAAATACTACATACTTGCCAATTCTTTTATGTCAAACCTGTTTTAAACACATTTTGTAAGATCAAATAAGATCTTTAAATGCAATCTGTTCTCTTTAGGGCTTTCTCTTGGCCTAAGTAGATCAATTCTTAGATCTTAACGATATCTGCGGTTGTCTCGGTAACACAATTTTATCTTATCAAGGAACCAAAAAGTAAGTACTGCATATGATCTTAAGAATCTTTACTGATTTGTTGACCAAATAGTCTTGGATTCAAAGTATATTCAATCATCTGAAAAAGAGAAATTAAGACTAGTTTTAGCTCATTATTTTAGTATGTGTCTACATTTTCACATAAAACATGTTAAGTTGAAACACTGACTCCTGAATGATATTAATGTTTTTAATTATATTATCTCTAGGCGTTGGGTTATAATACAATAAATTAAATTTATCATTAATTAAAAGCATAATTGTTTTAATTGAGCTTAATAAATCTATGATATAAACTTTTGTCAATTTAAACTTTTTAATATTACTATCGATAATAACAAGCTTTTATATATATTTATATCTAATTAAGTAAATCTAGCATAACATAAATGTTAAAGCAACAATAAATTATATATTTGAGTTATTATGGTCTAATGAATTTATATCATTTTATGATTAAGTTTTAAAATTATATCGAATAAATATAACAATTTAATCATATTTTATATTATATAAATTAATTTAAATTTTATATACCCACTAAAACTATCCCCTTCTATAATCATAATAATTTTCATACTTTAATGTTGTTATCCCAGAAAATTTACCCCATATCTTGTTTAAGATTGAGTAGCATCTATGAAGCTGGTTTCTTTTTATTAAACTTAGCTACAAACCCACAGCGGTTACTTAAAGGGATAAATATCTGACATTTACATCTTTTTCATATTTTAATCATTCAAACATTATGGCTAAGATATAGTCTTATTGAACATTTTACTGATGTGTATTCAGAAAATAATCTGCATTTATTGATAATTCACTATAAAATGTCTTTAAAAAGCCATGTTATTGAACAAATTAACTGTAATTACATGTGTTGTTGTATTATAACAATTATTGTTGATCTGATTGAGACTATGAATAGAAGAACCTAATTATAACTATATAATGGAATTATTACTTCTAGTGATTAAATTAGAGTATAATATAATGTTATCATGAATTAATTTGAAAATAAGGGGGGGGAAGTTTCCTGTCAAGGTTTATTATTAAAAAAATTTTTAGGGATGTTTCTTGTCAAGAAAATTTTTTAGTTTTTTTATTTATTTTTTTTAACAACTTTATACATCTTTAATGATTTCCACATATTTGTGATTCAAGAATTCAATCTAACAATCATGAAGTATTACAAGATCTACTTTATGTTGAACAATCTTTTCATTTATATATCATCTTATTTTCCATTAGTTTTTCAAAACTTATATTAAGAATTATATTAAAAATATCGTTCTATTTCAAGTTAAGATATTAGAATATAATTGAAATTCATCTATTTTACATTTAAAAATGCTTAGCTTATCCTTTAGCTATTTAATGCGTAAAAAATTATTAATTAAAATATTTTATATATGATTACTAAAAATTATATATAAAAAATTTTCTTGGCAGGAAACTCCCCCCCGAAAATACGTATAGATGATCATTTAATTAAGCATAAAAATAATGTCTAAGATTTATATTTAGATTTCTTTCCTCTTGACGAGTTATTAAAAATGAGCAGCAATCCAATTTATATTCATAAATTTATAAAATGAGTATACTGTGGTTAATTTTAAATTCTAAAAATCTATTGATTTAAATATAGTAGAAGTGTATGCTTAAGGTAATAAAAATTAACTTAAAAATTACACTATTTAGATATATATGACCAGATTTTATAATTCTACTGAATGTTCAATTACAATCTATGGTTGTATTACATCGATTCCCTCCAAGTAATATTTCTTTGTTGTTTTTCCTTCGATTGATTATCTTCCTTGACCTTTTAGCTTATTGTTCTATTCTCTTTTGGCTTCATTTGGTAAACTTTCAAGTAGTCATTCTCTCTTGTTCAGCTCAAATTTGAAGTTATCCTTGAAATTCCTTAACTAAGATTTTAATGAACATTTTCCTTCTAGCTTTGACATTTATTTTACTGCATCACTGAAGTCAACCTGTAAGAACTGTATTATCATCTAAATTTTAGCTATCTTATAGTTTTACTGAGTAAATTCATCCTTGGCATCAATCTGTGCTGTTTTTCAGCAACTTTGTGATATCATTTCCTCGTTTACTTTCAGCCACATTGCTTCGCTTTGTTCTTTTTATAATTTAATCATCTCTTCTTCATTGATTGAATAGCTGGATAAACTCAATTTCATCTTCTGGTATCCCAATTTAATGTTCAGAATCATATAGTTGGTTGAAATATCAGGAAATAGCCAATTATTAAAATTAAAATATTCAAAATTTAATATATAAACTCAAAAAACAATCAATCAAAACTTTTAATTACACATCTAAATCTAATTTTTTAAATAATATAGTATAATATTGTATTAAATTTACTTATGTGATATAAATCAAATGAGCATATGATGAAAAAATTAAATTATGTATACGTAATAATAAGCTCAACACTCAGCTACTTTTTACCTTCGACAATGGCATGGTTTATCGGGAAAATTGAATTCTAAATTCTTGAAGTTACTGATTAATAAATGCGTTGGGCCTTTTGTCTTAAATGATAGAATTCATGCATATTATTTGCTGCAAAAGTGTATTGCCTAAGGATTTGAATATAGTGAAATAAACTTATTGCTATTATGTAATATAAAGTGAATTAGAAGGTAACAAAATTATAGGAAATAAGCATCAAAGGAAAGGTATAATAATACTATATAATAATAATATTATGTTTTAATATATATATTTATAATAAAATGTAAGTTTCAGAGACTAACTAGATTACCACAAATCTCCAAGATATATAAATAATTAAATTTAAATAAGCCTTAAAAGATTTAACAATGGAATATAGAAAAACACTCTAAGAAAGATAGTTTTAAATAATTTTAGTTTCTAATTAATATTGATAAAATTTATATTTATTGATATTATACAAATTTTCAACATTTGGTATTTAACATTGAGGTTAGAGCTTAGGTAATTATATGTATATATTATTAAATATCATTGAAACTAATAAAAAACACAATAAATAACAAAATTTTATGATCATTATGAAAAGTAGAAAAATGATGAGAATCTAATGATATTAAAAAATTAAAATTCTTAAGCGTTTCAAGTTTGTTGTATTTTTTGAAGTTTTAAATATTTCCAAGCAGATCAGTTCTTAGAACAAAGCCCTGGAAAAATCCCATGAAGTAAAGTTTTTTTGAATCTTTTGGTAAACCTAGACGATATGTTTAATCTATAAACTTTTCAAATAGTAAAATGTAGAGTCCAATATCCTACCTGATATCCTGATCATCAAAAAATGTCTGTTTGGATCCAATGTCCAGAATAGATGTTAAAATACCCGAATAATAATTATTTTTTTTAAAAAAAATTCCTTTTAAATTCTAAATTACCTATCACACATGAATTTGAGGTTTTAATTTGAGGTAAACATTTATTATTTTACCATTATTTATCTATTTTATTATTGTATATTATATAGTAATGCTTTAAATTATTTTATTTTACTCGAATGTTCTATTGTTATTTATTTATATATTTTTAATCAATGATAAAATAGATAAAAATAGGAAATTTGAGAAATATG
>ARYC01016634.1:0-11814 GCA_000711775.1 Oxytricha trifallax
TTTAAATTTATAAACTTATCTTACATAGAATACATACAACTTTCAAGGAGCTTATATGTGTTAATCAAATATAATTTATGCAATTCTCATTAAATTTTATTTCAATCTTCCTTTTAATAATTTACTATGATTTTTAGAAACTGAGATCCTTCATATCTATGGTATCTTTGGGAGGTGAAATTTTTTGATATTGAAATTGAGCTCGCCGTACTATAATTAAACCTTATGCTTGGTGACCAATGCATATTATTTTTATTATTTTTGAAAATATAATTTTGACCGAGACCTGACCCTCATTAAAAATGGTAAAAAGCATATATAAATAAATTATTTTAAATTTATAAACTTATCTTACACAGAATACATACAACTTTCAAGGAGCTTATATGTCTTATCAAATATAATTTATGCAATTCTCATTAAATTTTATTTCAATCTTCCTTTTAATAATTTACTATGATTTTTAGAAACTTATATCCTTCATATCTATGGTATCTTTGGGAGGTGAAATTTTATGATATTGAAATTGAGCTCGCCGTACCTTAATTGACCTTAGTGCTGGGTGACAAATGCATATTATTTTTATTATTTTTGAAAATATAATTTTGACCGAGACCTGACCCTCATTAAAAATGGTAAAATTCATATATAATAAATTACTTTAAATTTATAAACTTATTTTACACAGAATACATACAATTTTTAAGGAGCTTATATGTCTTATCAAATATAATTTATGCAATTATCATTATTTCACACTCGACAAAATTATCTCAAAATTCTTTTTAATAATTTACTATGATTTTTAGAAACTTAGATCCTTCATATCTATGGTATCTTTGGGAGGTGAAATTTTATGATATTGAAATTGAGCTGCGTACGTTAATTGAGCGCTTAAGTGCCTGGGTGAGCGGCAATGATATTTTTTATTATTTTTGAAAATATAATTTTGACCGAGACCTGACCCTCATTAAAAATGGTAAAATGCATATATAATTAAAATATTTTAAATTTATAAACTTATCTTACACAGAATACATAAAACTTTCAAGGAGCTTATATGTGTTATTAAATATAATTTATGGAATTCTCATTAAATTTTTATTTCAATCTTCCTTTTAATAATTAACTATGATTTTTAGGAACTTCGATCCTTCATATCTATGGTATTTTTGGGAGGTGAAATATTTTGATATTGAAATTGAACTCGCCGTACCATAATTGACCTTAGTACTGGGTGACCAATACATATTATTTTTATTATTTTTGAAAATATAATTTTGACCGAGACCTGACCCTCATTAAAAATGGTAAAATCATATATAAATAAATTACTTTAAATTTATAAACTTATCTTACACAGAATACATACAGCTATCAAGGAGCTTATATGTCTTATCAAATATAATTTATGCAATTCTCATTAAATTTTATTTCAATCTTCCTTTTAATAATAAACTATGATTTTTAGAAACTGAGATCCTTCATATCTATGGTATCTTTGGGAGGTGAAATTTTTTGATATTGAAATTGAGCTCGCCGTACTATAATTAAACCTTATGCTTGGTGACCAATGCATATTATTTTTATTATTTTTGAAAATATAATTTTGACCGAGACCTGACCCTCATTAAAAATGGTAAAAAGCATATATAAATAAATTATTTTAAATTTATAAACTTATCTTACACAGAATACATACAACTTTCAAGGAGCTTATATGTCTTATCAAATATAATTTATGCAATTCTCATTAAATTTTATTTCAATCTTCCTTTTAATAATTTACTATGATTTTTAGAAACTTATATCCTTCATATCTATGGTATCTTTGGGAGGTGAAATTTTATGATATTGAAATTGAGCTCGCCGTACCTTAATTGACCTTAGTGCTGGGTGACAAATGCATATTATTTTTATTATTTTTGAAAATATAATTTTGACCGAGACCTGACCCTCATTAAAAATGGTAAAATTCATATATAAATAAAATATTTTAAATTTATAAACTTATCTTACACAGAATACATAAAACTTTCAAGGAGCTTATATGTGTTATTAAATATAATTTATGGAATTCTCATTAAATTTTATTTCAATCTTCCTTTTAATAATTAACTATGAATTTTTAGAAACTGAGATCCTTCATATCTATGGTATCTTTGGGAGGTGAAATTTTATGATATTGAAATTGAGCTCGCCGTACCTTAATTGACCTTAGTGCTGTGTGACCAATGCATATTATTTTTATTATTTTTGAAAATATAATTTTGACCGAGACCTGACCCTCATTAAAAATGGTAAAATGCATATATAATTAAAATATTTTAAATTTATAAACTTATCTTACACAGAATACATAAAACTTTCAAGGAGCTTATATGTGTTATTAAATATAATTTATGGAATTCTCATTAAATTTTATTTCAATCTTCCTTTTAATAATTAACTATGAATTTTAGAAACTGAGATCCTTCATATCTATGGTATCTTTGGGAGGTGAAATTTTATGATATTGAAATTGAGCTCGCCGTACCTTAATTGACCTTAGTGCTGTGTGACCAATGCATATTATTTTTATTATTTTTTAAAATATAATTTTGACCGAGACCTGACCCTCATTAAAAATGGTAAAATTCATATATAAATAAATTACTTTAAATTTATAAACTTATCTTACACAGAATACATACAGCTATCAAGGAGCTTATATGTCTTATCAAATATAATTTATGCAATTCTCATTAAATTTTATTTCAATCTTCCTTTTAATAATTTACTATGATTTTTAGAAACTTATATCCTTCATATCTATGGTATCTTTGGGAGGTGAAATTTTATGATATTGAAATTGAGCTCGCCGTACCTTAATTGACCTTAGTGCTGGGTGACAAATGCATATTATTTTTATTATTTTTGAAAATATAATTTTGACCGAGACCTGACCCTCATTAAAAATGGTAAAATTCATATATAAATAAATTATTTTAAATTTATAAACTTATCTTACATAGAATACATACAACTTTCAAGGAGCTTATATGTGCTTTATCAAATATAATTTATGCAATTCTCATTAAATTTTATTTCAATCTTCCTTTTAATAATTTACTATGATTTTTAGAAACTTATATCCTTCATATCTATGGTATCTTTGGGAGGTGAAATTTTATGATATTGAAATTGAGCTCGCCGTACCTTAATTGACCTTAGTGCTGGGTGACAAATGCATATTATTTTTATTATTTTTGAAAATATAATTTTGACCGAGACCTGACCCTCATTAAAAATGGTAAAATTCATATATAAATAAATTACTTTAAATTTATAAACTTATTTTACACAGAATACATACAATTTTTAAGGAGCTTATATGTCTTATCAAATATAATTTATGCAATTATCATTATTTCACACTCGACAAAATTATCTCAAAATTCTTTTTAATAATTTACTATGATTTTTAGAAACTTAGATCCTTCATATCTATGGTATCTTTGGGAGGTGAAATTTTATGATATTGAAATTGAGTCGCCGTACCTTAATTGACCTTAGTGCTGTGTGACCAATGCATATTATTTTTATTATTTTTTAAAATATAATTTTGACCGAGACCTGACCCTCATTAAAAATGGTAAAATTCATATATAAATAAATTACTTTAAATTTATAAACTTATTTTACACAGAATACATACAATTTTTAAGGAGCTTATATGTCTTATCAAATATAATTTATGCAATTATCATTATTTCACACTCGACAAAATTATCTCAAAATTCTTTTTAATAATTTACTATGATTTTTAGAAACTTAGATCCTTCATATCTATGGTATCTTTGGGAGGTGAAATTTTATGATATTGAAATTGAGCTCGCGTACCTTAATTGACCTTAGTGCTGTGTGACCAATGCATATTATTTTTATTATTTTTTAAAATATAATTTTGACCGAGACCTGACCCTCATTAAAAATGGTAAAATTCATATATAAATAAATTACTTTAAATTTATAAACTTATTTTACACAGAATACATACAATTTTTAAGGAGCTTATATGTCTTATCAAATATAATTTATGCAATTATCATTATTTCACACTCGACAAAATTATCTCAAAATTCTTTTTAATAATTTACTATGATTTTTAGAAACTTAGATCCTTCATATCTATGGTATCTTTGGGAGGTGAAATTTTATGATATTGAAATTGAGCTCGCCGTACCATAATTGACCTTAGTACTGGGTGACCAATACATATTATTTTTATTATTTTTGAAAATATAATTTTGACCGAGACCTGACCCTCATTAAAAATGGTAAAATTCATATATAAATAAATTACTTTAAATTTATAAACTTATTTTACACAGAATACATACAATTTTTAAGGAGCTTATATGTCTTATCAAATATAATTTATGCAATTATCATTATTTCACACTCGACAAAATTATCTCAAAATTCTTTTTAATAATTTACTATGATTTTTAGAAACTTAGATCCTTCATATCTATGGTATCTTTGGGAGGTGAAATTTTATGATATTGAAATTGAGCTCGCCGTACTATAATTAAACCTTATGCTTGGTGACCAATGCATATTATTTTTATTATTTTTGAAAATATAATTTTGACCGAGACCTGACCCTCATTAAAAATGGTAAAAAGCATATATAAATAAATTATTTTAAATTTATAAACTTATCTTACACAGAATACATACAACTTTCAAGGCGGCTTATATGTCTTATCAAATATAATTTATGCAATTCTCATTAAATTTTATTTCAATCTTCCTTTTAATAATTTACTATGATTTTTAGAAACTTATATCCTTCATATCTATGGTATCTTTGGGAGGTGAAATTTTATGATATTGAAATTGAGCTCGCCGTACCTTAATTGACCTTAGTGCTGGGTGACAAATGCATATTATTTTTATTATTTTTGAAAATATAATTTTGACCGAGACCTGACCCTCATTAAAAATGGTAAAATTCATATATAAATAAATTACTTTAAATTCATAAACTTATCTTACACAGAATACATACAACTTTCAAGGAGCTTTATGTCTTATCAAATATAATTTATGCAATTCTCATTAAATTTTATTTCAATCTTCCTTTTAATAATTTACTATGATTTTTAGAAACTTATATCCTTCATATCTATGGTATCTTTGGGAGGTGAAATTTTATGATATTGAAATTGAGCTCGCCGTACCTTAATTGACCTTAGTGCTGGGTGACAAATGCATATTATTTTTATTATTTTTGAAAATATAATTTTGACCGAGACCTGACCCTCATTAAAAATGGTAAAATTCATATATAAATAAATATTTTAAATTTATAAACTTATCTTACACAGAATACATAAAACTTTCAAGGAGCTTATATGTCTTATCAAATATAATTTATGCAATTCTCATTAAATTTTATTTCAATCTTCCTTTTAATAATTTACTATGATTTTTAGAAACTTATATCCTTCATATCTATGGTATCTTTGGGAGGTGAAATTTTATGATATTGAAATTGAGCTCGCCGTACCTTAATTGACCTTAGTGCTGGGTGACAAATGCATATTATTTTTATTATTTTTGAAAATATAATTTTGACCGAGACCTGACCCTCATTAAAAATGGTAAAATTCATATATAAATAATTACTTTAAATTTATAAACTTATCTTACACAGAATACATACAACTTTCAAGGAGCTTATATGTCTTATCAAATATAATTTATGCAATTATCATTAAATATTATCTCAAAATTCCTTTTAATAATTTACTATGATTTTAAAAACTTCAATTCTACAAACCTCAGGAATCTTTGGGTGATGCCATTTTTTTATATTGAAATTGAGCTCGCTGTATATTAATTGACTTTAGTGCTGGGTGAATAAGACTTTTTTATTTTTTTATTTTTGAAAATATATTCTTACCTAGACCTGACCCTCTTTAAAAATGGTTTAATTCATCTATAAATTAATAGCATAAATTTTCCAAATATTATGAGCGTAAGATACATACAACTTCCAAGGAGCTTATATGAGTTATTAAATATAATTAATGGAATTCAACTTATTTCAAACTTGAGAATTATATTTCAATCTTCATTTTAAAAATTTTCTATGATTTTAGAAACGTTGATCCTTTATACCTCAGGTATCTTTCGGTGATGCCACTTTTAAATTTAAAATTGAGCTCGCCCTATATTAATTGACTTAGTGCTGGGTGACCAAAAATATATTTTTATTATTTTTGAAAATAAATTTGACCGAGACCTGACCCTCATTAAAAATGGTAAAATTCATATATAAATAAATTACTTTAAATTTATAAACTTATTTTACACAGAATACATACAATTTTTAAGGAGCTTATATGTCTTATCAAATATAATTTATGCAATTATCATTATTTCACACTCGACAAAATTATCTCAAAATTCTTTTTAATAATTTACTATGATTTTTAGAAACTTAGATCCTTCATATCTATGGTATCTTTGGGAGGTGAAATTTTATGATATTGAAATTGAGCTCGCCGTACTATAATTAAACCTTATGCTTGGTGACCAATGCATATTATTTTTATTATTTTTGAAAATATAATTTTGACCGAGACCTGACCCTCATTAAAAATGGTAAAAAGCATATATAAATAAATTATTTTAAATTTATAAACTTATCTTACACAGAATACATACAACTTTCAAGGAGCTTATATGTCTTATCAAATATAATTTATGCAATTCTCATTAAATTTTATTTCAATCTTCCTTTTAATAATTTACTATGATTTTTAGAAACTTATATCCTTCATATCTATGGTATCTTTGGGAGGTGAAATTTTATGATATTGAAATTGAGCTCGCCGTACCTTAATTGACCTTAGTGCTGGGTGACAAATGCATATTATTTTTATTATTTTTGAAAATATAATTTTGACCGAGACCTGACCCTCATTAAAAATGGTAAAATTCATATATAAATAATTATTTTAAATTTATAAACTTATCTTACACAGAATACATACAACTTTCAAGGAGCTTATATGTGTTATTAAATATAATTTATGCAATTCTCATTAAATTTTATTTCAATCTTCCTTTTAATAATTTACTATGATTTTTAGAAACTTATATCCTTCATATCTATGGTATCTTTGGGAGGTGAAATTTTTTGATATTGAAATTGAGCTCGCCGTACTATAATTAAACCTTATGCTTGGTGACCAATGCATATTATTTTTATTATTTTTGAAAATATAATTTTGACCGAGACCTGACCCTCATTAAAAATGGTAAAAAGCATATATAAATAAATTATTTTAAATTTATAAACTTATCTTACACAGAATACATACAACTTTCAAGGAGCTTATATGTGTTATCAAATATAATTTATGCAATTCTCATTAAATTTTATTTCAATCTTCCTTTTAATAATTTACTATGATTTTTAGAAACTTATATCCTTCATATCTATGGTATCTTTGGGAGGTGAAATTTTATGATATTGAAATTGAGCTCGCCGTACCTTAATTGACCTTAGTGCTGGGTGACAAATGCATATTATTTTTATTATTTTTGAAAATATAATTTTGACCGAGACCTGACCCTCATTAAAAATGGTAAAATTCATATATAATTAAAATATTTTAAATTTATAAACTTATCTTACACAGAATACATAAAACTTTCAAGGAGCTTATATGTGTTATTAAATATAATTTATGGAATTCTCATTAAATTTTATTTCAATCTTCCTTTTAATAATAAACTATGATTTTTAGAAACTGAGATCCTTCATATCTATGGTATCTTTGGGAGGTGAAATTTTATGATATTGAAATTGAGCTCGCCGTACCTTAATTGACCTTAGTGCTGTGTGACCAATGCATATTATTTTTATTATTTTTTAAAATATAATTTTGACCGAGACCTGACCCTCATTAAAAATGGTAAAATTCATATATAAATAAATTATTTTAAATTTATAAACTTATCTTACACAGAATACATAAAACTTTCAAGGAGCTTATATGTGTTATTAAATATAATTTATGGAATTCTCATTAAATTTTATTTCAATCTTCCTTTTAATAATTAACTATGATTTTTAGGAACTTCGATCCTTCATATCTATGGTATTTTTGGGAGGTGAAATATTTTGATATTGAAATTGAACTCGCCGTACCATAATTGACCTTAGTACTGGGTGACCAATACATATTATTTTTATTATTTTTGAAAATATAATTTTGACCGAGACCTGACCCTCATTAAAAATGGTAAAATTGCATATATAATAATTACTTTTTAAATTTATAAACTTATCTTACACAGAATACATACACTATCAGGGCTTATATGCTTGCTTATCAAATCATATTATGGAATTCTCATTAAATTTTATATGAATCTTCCTTTTAATAATTAACTATGATTTTAGGAACTTCGATCCTTCCTATCTATGGAATCTTTGGGAGGTGAAATTTCTTGATATTGAAAATGTAGCTCGCCGTACCTTAATTGACCTTAGTGCAGGGTGACCAATGCATATTATTTTTATTATTTTTGAAAATATAATTTTGACCGAGACCTGACCCTCATTAAAAATGGTAAAATTCATATATAAATAAATTACTTTAAATTTATAAACTTATTTTACACAGAATACATACAATTTTTAAGGAGCTTATATGTCTTATCAAATATAATTTATGCAATTATCATTATTTCACACTCGACAAAATTATCTCAAAATTCTTTTTAATAATTTACTATGATTTTTAGAAACTTAGATCCTTCATATCTATGGTATCTTTGGGAGGTGAAATTTTATGATATTGAAATTGAGGCTCGCCGTACCTTAATTGACCTTAGTGCTGTGTGACCAATGCATATTATTTTTATTATTTTTTAAAATATAATTTTGACCGAGACCTGACCCTCATTAAAAATGGTAAAATTCATATATAAATAAATTACTTTAAATTTATAAACTTATCTTACACAGAATACATACAGCTATCAAGGAGCTTATATGTCTTATCAAATATAATTTATGCAATTCTCATTAAATTTTATTTCAATCTTCCTTTTAATAATTTACTATGATTTTTAGAAACTTATATCCTTCATATCTATGGTATCTTTGGGAGGTGAAATTTTATGATATTGAAATTGAGCTCGCCGTACCTTAATTGACCTTAGTGCTGGGTGACAAATGCATATTATTTTTATTATTTTTGAAAATATAATTTTGACCGAGACCTGACCCTCATTAAAAATGGTAAAATTCATATAAATAATTTTTAATTTTAAACTATCTACACAGATACATTACACTATCAGGCAGCTATATATGTCTTATCAAATATAATTTATGCAATTCTCATTAAATTTTATTTCAATCTTCCTTTTAATAATTTACTATGATTTTTAGAAACTTATATCCTTCATATCTATGGTATCTTTGGGAGGTGAAATTTTATGATATTGAAATTGAGCTCGCCGTACCTTAATTGACCTTAGTGCTGGGTGACAAATGCATATTATTTTTATTATTTTTGAAAATATAATTTTGACCGAGACCTGACCCTCATTAAAAATGGTAAAATTCATATATAATAAATTACTTTAAATTTATAAACTTATCTTACACATAATACATACAACTATCAAGGAGCTTATATGTCTTATCAAATATAATTTATGCAATTCTCATTATTTCACACTCGACAAATTATCTCAAACTTCCTTTTAATAATAAACTATGATTTTTAGAAACTGAGATCCTTCATATCTATGGTATCTTTGGGAGGTGAAATTTTATGATATTGAAATTGAGCTCGCCGTACCTTAATTGACCTTAGTGCTGTGTGACCAATGCATATTATTTTTATTATTTTTTAAAATATAATTTTGACCGAGACCTGACCCTCATTAAAAATGGTAAAATTCATATATAAATAAATTACTTTAAATTTATAAACTTATCTTACACAGAATACATACAGCTATCAAGGAGCTTATATGTCTTATCAAATATAATTTATGCAATTCTCATTAAATTTTATTTCAATCTTCCTTTTAATAATTTACTATGATTTTTAGAAACTTATATCCTTCATATCTATGGTATCTTTGGGAGGTGAAATTTTATGATATTGAAATTGAGCTCGCCGTACCTTAATTGACCTTAGTGCTGGGTGACAAATGCATATTATTTTTATTATTTTTGAAAATATAATTTTGACCGAGACCTGACCCTCATTAAAAATGGTAAAATTCATATATAATAAATTACTTTAAATTTATAAACTTATCTTACACATAATACATACAACTATCAAGGAGCTTATATGTCTTATCAAATATAATTTATGCAATTCTCATTATTTCACACTCGACCATTTTATTTCAATCTTCCTGTTAATAATTAACTATGAATTTTAGGAACTTAGATCCTTCACATCTCAGGTATCTTTGGGAGGTGTCATTTTTTTATATTGAAATTGAGCTCGCCGTACCTTAATTGACCTTAGTGCTGGGTGACCAATACATATTATTTTTATTATTTTTGAAAATATAATTTTGACCGAGACCTGACCCTCATTAAAAATGGTAAAATTCATATATAAATAAATTACTTTAAATTTATAAACTTATTTTACACAGAATACATACAATTTTTAAGGAGCTTATATGTCTTATCAAATATAATTTATGCAATTATCATTATTTCACACTCGACAAAATTATCTCAAAATTCTTTTTAATAATTTACTATGATTTTTAGAAACTTAGATCCTTCATATCTATGGTATCTTTGGGAGGTGAAATTTTATGATATTGAAATTGAGCTCGCCGTACTATAATTAAACCTTATGCTTGGTGACCAATGCATATTATTTTTATTATTTTTGAAAATATAATTTTGACCGAGACCTGACCCTCATTAAAAATGGTAAAAAGCATATATAAATAAATTATTTTAAATTTATAAACTTATCTTACACAGAATACATACAACTTTCAAGGAGCTTATATGTGTTATAATATAATTTATGGAATTCTCATTAAATTTTATTTCAATCTTCCTTTTAATAATTAACTATGAATTTTAGAAACTGAGATCCTTCATATCTATGGTATCTTTGGGAGGTGAAATTTTATGATATTGAAATTGAGCTCGCCGTACCTTAATTGACCTTAGTGCTGTGTGACCAATGCATATTATTTTTATTATTTTTGAAAATATAATTTTGACCGAGACCTGACCCTCATTAAAAATGGTAAAATGCATATATAATTAAAATATTTTAAATTTATAAACTTATCTTACACAGAATACATAAAACTTTCAAGGAGCTTATATGTGTTATTAAATATAATTTATGGAATTCTCATTAAATTTTATTTCAATCTTCCTTTTAATAATAAACTATGATTTTTAGAAACTGAGATCCTTCATATCTATGGTATCTTTGGGAGGTGAAATTTTATGATATTGAAATTGAGCTCGCCGTACCTTAATTGACCTTAGTGCTGTGTGACCAATGCATATTATTTTTATTATTTTTGAAAATATTTTTTTGCCCGAGACCTGACCCTCATTAAAAATGGTAAAATTCATCTTTAAATTAATTACTTTAATTTTATAGAAATTATTAACATAAAATACATAACACTTTCAAGGAGTCAATGAGAGTAATTTTATATAATTTACAGAATTCTCAATATTTCACTTCAAAATTCCTTATTATAATTTACTATGCTTTTTAGAAACTTAGA
>ARYC01016637.1:0-11695 GCA_000711775.1 Oxytricha trifallax
TAGCCGTCTATCATTTCATCTCCCTCATTTTCAACAGAGAAGAATGATACAATTTACTATTGTATGACTACCCGTTCTCTCTGTAAATTCCCTTCTTCGTCTTGTAACTCCAGGATATAAGAGCCATCAGGTAAGTTCATGTTTAGCATTGCTTCTTTGTTGGTAAAGGACAGATTTTGTTGGTGTACTGTGCGACTAAGCAAGTCATAAACAATGGCATGTATAGATTCCTTCGGTAGGTCAGAACAACTAATAGAGATTATGCCATTTGAGGGATTTGGATAGATTGAAAACCTATTCTCAAAATCCATTTCAGTAACCCCTAAACCAACCGTACGAACAGTAACAGTATCTGTTTTCACTAATCCACAAATTGTTTGCACCACAACATAAGTATCTACTGCATATTTAATAGCATTAGCATTTACAGAAATGATTGCCCCACTATCAATCAACACCCCCTTTTTGTACCATTTACAATCCAGTCCTATTGCTGTAGTATCGCCTACACGACCTATCTCTACTTGCTTGCCCATCTCCACCCATTTGTCTGAACCCGCATCTGCTGGCAAATCACTTTCTATAACAGAGACGTCATCAATCAAATAGTAAGCCCACTGGTGTGATATTCCAAATAGCTTATCTATATACGTTACTGAGTCTTTAGGGAAGAAATTACCCAAAGTGATAAAACGTTCTGTTCATTCGCGGTAAATGAGCCTTCTATCTTACCAATTCATAGTATCATCATTACTTATTGGTATAAACTGAGTGCTTTGACAAGGTTAAGTGAACAGATACTTACCGTATCAATACTGCCATCATCCAGATAGGCGCCCATTTTGTTTGTGGCGTACCTTGTGCCTTCTGCTAAATTGATATAAAAAGTCACGCAATAATTTTTACCATTAACAAGAGCTTTATGCAGACGACCTTGAAGATAATCTCGATAGGCAAAATAAGGGGCAGGGGGAGCAGGTATTTCATCGCAAAAATAATAACCCATAGACATTCCATTACCCGAATGAGGATATTGATAATACTGACTCCCAAAAGGCACGTTTACTTTGCTGGATATTGTCGCACAAACATTACAATATTCAGGTTGACAAGCACCTTTAACAATCATATTTGTACTATCAACAGAGCTCCAAAAATTGGCCCTATTTATTTGGTCATAATTTGTTGGGCAAGCATTGAATTTTTCAAAGTTGGGGTTTTTTACATAATTAGTAATTAGTTGTGCCTTGGCACAACTAATTACTAAAACAGATATTATAAACACTACAATTCGCTTCATTTCTTCTTTATTTAATTACAAATCGTAAACAAAGGGTTTTGCTGGTTGAATCAGCAATACAAACTAAATATACCCCTTGTGTTCGTTGTCCCATGTACACCTTGAGTTTCCCGTTATTGAACGTACCCTCAGATTGATAAATCAAAGAGCCGACAGCATTATACACTTTCAAATTTACACTTTTGTTGTCAACTTTCTTCTGTTGAATCGTAAAACTGCCATTGTTGGGGTTGGGGTATAAATCATAATCCTGAGGTAAACTTTCAGTGGTTACATTAGGGTCTGCACGACGCATCTGTGGGTATTGGCTGGCACAGAGGCTGTCATCATTGTACACTTCGGCTATACCATACAGCTTCGTATAAAGTGCTCTTGCCTGATGAATGACCTCACCTTCCAGAAAAGGGCATTTGTAGCAAAGCTCAGCAAGCCCCGGGCTATCCACTTCCTGTCCTTTGCTGTATTGCAAATAGAGTTCGTAGAAGCGCACATAATTGTCCACGATGTAGTCTGCTGCACTACTGTCGGTTATGGTGAGTGTAGAATCTATATACACATTACCTGAGGCTGCCATAGGGCTGGCCAGTAAACTTTCTGCTGTAGTAGTATCACCACTGCCCAAAGCATCTTCTATAGAGGTCAGCCAGGACATAACGGGCGTACAGCATTGCTGCAAATCAGCAAACTCATTATTGCTGTGGTAATGAAAGCTGTCGCTACCCTGCATCATACGCCACAGTCCCATTTGGCTCATCCAGTCCTGTTCTGCATTATGGGTGCCACCATAATCCAGTCCTCCTTTTTTTTGTGCAATCATAAAAGGCGATGAACTATAGCCCCGTGGTAGATAAGTTATGCTTGGAGCACAAGGGTCATCATAGGCAAGTGGAGAGATAACAATAGAGGACAATACACTATTATAATCATCCGCAATTGTAGGAATTGACTCATTAATTGTTGGCAATTCTGTTGTTGTATTTTTTACGAATAAAGTAGACAATGATGGATTAATAAAGCTATAACATAAAGTTTGATAAACTGCCACTATTATGCATTAATAATTACCTTAGTATTTTCAATGGTTTTCTAACTATAATTACTTGTTTTCGATGACTACTTTGACCCCCTTAGAACTTTCGCTCCATGAATTTAGACTGGAGTGCTGACATGATTCTTTGGCGTCTAGAATATTTCTTAAACCCCTATCTTACCTTAGGTCCAATAAAGCTTTTAATTGCAAAATTGCTAATTGCTTACGAAATTGACTTAGCCATACCGAATTTTCCACTTTTAATATTTCCAACCTTCTAATTACAATTTTTAGAAAACCCTAAGTCAAATGAATTTGAAACCTTCTCTAATTATTCCCCAACATTTTCAATTTTTTCCAGGTGGAAGCTCTCTGAGAATTTTGAAGTTGAAGAATCAGAACTTTGATTCATTTTGAGGAGCATTTTTCCATACAAAAGTCTGTCATCGCTAGCGAGGATCATGCTATCATTTTGCAACCTTTTTTATCGCTTCTGTAAATTTGCAGAATCTCGATGCATATCTTTAATGTTGAAGCTCCATTACTTTGAGGGCATCGAGTCCGATCGGAAGTTGCTCTCATCAACTGAAATGATAACTGCATCATCATATAAGAACTGAGCCAACAACCTGCTAATCCAGAGCCTATTCTCATTGAAGTTCGGGTCTCTATACTTTGTATTAGCAGCCTGAGTTTTCCCATATCTTAGATGGAACTTATCTCACAGAATCTTTTGAAGAGTGGTAACGCAAGGCACCTTAAGTAGCTTACACTCTGCCTTTGTTTGAGCCAGGTTTAATAAATAATTATGAAGCTTCTATCCTGTAACTTCGTAAATTCCGTCCTGTTCTAGGTAGGCCTGGATAGAATCAAGCAAGAGCTAGTTCCCACAAACTCCTTTTCTACCCACTTTCTTTTGTGGTTCAGGATCAAGAATCTTATGCTTGACCTCGTACTTAAACTTTTCGATAGTCTTATATACAACATCCACATCCATCCTCAATTTCTTAGCCACTTGACGAGGCTTTAATTGTTCGTTATAGTATAGATTAATAACCTCTAATTTCTTACATGCGAGCTTAGCTTCTCTTTTCTTCAAATAAGGATTGCTAATTAACTTCTAGGATTTGCCTTTTTATTTCATTGTCTCGTTGAGTGCATCTATTAATTTTTGACTGCCTCTAAGAGCTCCTCGTTACTCATCAACTTTACATCCTCCTGTAATATTATTGCTTGTGTCGCTTCCTTAATTATTCATAACTGGTTTATTCCTGATTCTGGCAAGTCGAAAACTTTGAAGGCAAGCTTCAAGGAATTTGCAAAGCTCATCATCATTTAAATATAACAAACATCAACATTGTTAGCTAAATATTCTTGAATTTTTTCTTAAGAAAGTTTTATGATGGCTCCACCTGTAAGCTTCTAGATTTGTACAGGGACTTTACCACTGTTTAGCAGTTATCCAGAATTGTGTGTGAACTTTTTTGACTAAATAACGTTTGGGAATAATTTACCAAGCACGACATAATTTACCAAGCACGACAGGAGTCCATTTAACAAAAGATTTCTCTTAAGCCTTAACTTTGCTTGGCTTAATTACAGATAAGGCATTAGAAATAAGAAAATAATCGCTTAATATCGACTGCTATGAGCAGAAATTTCTGATTAAGATCCATTCTTAGACTCTTCGTTAGGGTGTGAGTTTATACCTGCTTTCTAGTTATCTGTTTTTTAGATCTTCATTTATTACTAGGTATAATTTTACAGATGAAGCTTGATCAAATTAATTATATTATAATATCATTAAGAATATAAATAGATATCTTTAGTATTTTAATTATAAATTAAAATGGAAGGAATGCAATAATCGATTGGTGACCAAGCAGTATTTTAATTACTACCAAATGATGTGGGACAGATTACATATGCATATAAAGAAGGTGACTCTCCTCTTGAAATAATAGGACTTTATTCTTTGTCATGCAAGTTCGTAGAAGGACAGGATTTATTAGAATGGAAAGGGTACCATTTTTGAGTTTCTTGTTTCTCATGATGATAATGCAACTGAGCTTCTTCTCTGCTATTTTGATAAACTTATAGAAAGCCCAGATTTATGAAATGAGGACTTCTTCAAAATCTTGATGCGAGCACTTCACGCTATTTTCATCAACAAACTTGATTAGCCGCTAAATGAAGTCTTATAGTAAAGCGAGCTTGAACTTAACCAACTTGCAATTCTACCTTTTAAAAATGCTCTTTCAAACAAAAAGTTAAATAACACTTCATTTCAGAATATTAAAATTGTGAAAATCTCTAAGAATATACTAAATACCAAGATCACTGATTTAAAATACATACGCTTTGACCATAATGCTGATTACTTCAAAGCTTATGAAAAAGACAATAATTTAAATGAGAATTTATTCAATTCATGACTCGTAAAGTAAAAAGAAATATGTTAAGCAAATGTAGAATTCGTCAATCATATAATATGAACAGCTTAGAATAAGAAAAGGGCTAGCAAGAGTAGCAAGAATCAGATACTAAATTCAAGATGAATGTCGAAATCAATTTAAATATTGAGGATTAATATCACAATGAAGAAGGGAACGATATTCAAAACTTCTAGATTAATGACAATTTGAATGCCTATAAAATCAACTAAAAGGATCTTCTTAATCAATCTATCGAACAAGATTAATATGCTTCTAATTTAGTATCTTCAATATTGAATTAGAATCCTAATAACAATCAAAATCGAAAATTCAAACTAAATTTAGCATTGATTGATTCTGATGATAATTAAGTTGATTATTAGGATATTGGTTAAGTTCTGGACACCATGACGCAGGTCACTTACAAATAACCTAAGCTTCTGAATCAGATACCCATGCAATTTAAGTTTATTTAGAGGATTAACTCCTCGATTATCAAACTCTAATCAATAAATTAAGAATGAATCCGCTCACTTATAAATAACAAGCAGATTCCTGTGAATAACTTTTTAAAATGTTCTAGGAAAAGCTGAACGAATTCATAAAACAAAAATATTGGCTTGCCACCGCTACAATCAAAAACACTAACATGGCTGTAAACAATGTGTTCAATATAGATTTGGTCGATTAGGAAAGAATAGAAAAGTAAAAAAATGTAGGACTGCTTCTAAAAAGCGATCATTATCTGAAAGAAACAAAAAGCAGTCAATAACTTACGAAGAGAAGATTATTTAATAAAATAAGGGTCTTGTTTCAGATGAAATTTATTTCTAAAAAAGAGAATCGGGTGCAGCTATTGAAATAGATCCCGATAGCTATAAACTAACGAGCAAGGATTCAATTACAAAAGCTTCAAAGCTTAAAGCTTAAACTAAAAATTATGATCGTCTTGAAATAAAAGCTTAAAAGAAATTATCCTTGAATTACAAAGCAAATATATTAGCTGATAAGGATTATGATAGTACATTACACCAATTTGAAATACGTGATTTTCCTACTCTGTAATTCTCTGAATCTGAGACATTATATTTAATGGGCACTCTGGATCACGCTATCAACTTCAATAAATATATTAATGAACATAGTGATGTAGATAAGAAGGAAATGTTCACCGGATCACCATTCTTCGAGTGTAACTAGCATCGCCTTATGCATACCTCTTTTAGGCATTAAATATCTAAATAGAGTAAAATGACCAAATTTTCTAGCATAGAAATTATCATTAGGCTTTCAATTCAGATTACGTTTTCAAGCCTTAGATACATAAGAACCCCTAGAATTATTCATACCCCAATGAACTTCTTGGACTATTAAATATACTCTGTAATGGACCGGTTTATAATGATTTAAGAGCGACTTTCATGCTCTTAGCCGCATTTTATTCTTCAAAGCCTGAAGATATAACAAGTGAGTGTTTTTTAAACCCACTGGTTTTTCCACTATGCTAAGTACTTCAATCCTTAGTCTTCAATTTCAAACTTCAACCGTTTAAAGTAATTATGATATTGGAAAAATATACAGAAGAATAGAATTTGGAGATGTTTCCTTCTATCTATAAACTTCATTACTGCAATAGGGATAATTTTTGTGATTACGTATTCGGAGAGAATTCAATCATTGTGGAGCTCATTTACTTTTACAGTGATAATCCTATCCCTAGATCACAATTCGCCGTTGTAAGAGAAAATGAAGATTATTATCTAGTGGCCATGTCGATGAGGAGAGGAATTATACTGATACCCTAAAGACTTGAAGTAGTTAAAGGTAAAGAAGAGCAAATAATTGAAAACCTGATTGATGAGTTATTTGCAAGTGAAGAATTCGATATAGGCCTCAGCAAGCCGTATATGATAAAGTTCTACTCAGTGTAACTCTAGGATTAAGAGCCTCCTTAAACTATCTATTAAATTCCTGCGGATTACTAGTATAGACTAAGAGACTTTTATGTCAAATTCTTTAGTTGGTAAATATACAAAGCCTTAACTTTTTATAGTTATAACTTTCAAGAGTTAGATTATTGTGTAGCAGAGGAGAAAAGTATATGATGATACTTATTGACACTATGGCAACCCCAAAGTTAGACAGTTATTCATATTATGAGGATAGTCAATATAAATACAACTAAATTAAGCCCGAAAATAGAGCTAATGTACAAAGTTTCAGGAATTTTGCCAAAAACTCAATGGGTAATAGCTAAGTAAGTATTTGTGTTTAACTTCCTATAGAAACTTAATGGGAAAAAGTGCAAAAATATATTGATTACTATTCTCAAGATTATAGTTTAGCATACTATCTGGACTCAATGATATAATCAGTTCAAATTATGAAAGAATTCAATAAAACATTTGAAGGGAAGAAAACCAACGAGTCTAAGGCTATAGAATCTCTACTTATACAGATATAAAAAACTCTCCGTTAAACCCTTTTTAAAATTGTCCCTTAAGTATTCGAGTCTATATAATCATTGTAAGTTATTGAATTTCCTAACTTTGTGTATAGAAAAGAAAAATTAAATAAGATAGAAGACAATGCATTGAAAGAGGATATTCAACTGAATTATGAAATACCATTTGACTTACGATACAATATCCTCAATGTTTTACTTTGTTCTGAAGAGAGATCATTCAATTCTGCAACATATAATTTGCTAGAATATTCCAGAACTAAAGACAGTTTTACTGAAGATATAATTGATGATGTTGACAAGAGGAAATAATAGTTTGAACAAAATACAAAAACTGAAAGTTTCCATCAAAGTTCAAAGTTATAAGATCCTTACCATAATTACAAGTACTTGCGCCTGTTTGAGAAATTAACTAAATTGACGCCTTTGGACAATAGTGCACTCAAAACCTTAAATTATCGACCTTATGATGACTACTGTGTAGTAAAATTAGAGACTTTTCCTGTAAGCTCTCAGGAACTGAAAAAATGTTACAGCGGCAGCGTGAATAAGTTCAGCATCTCTAATATGGACTAGCTTTGTTTAACAGTTCAATAATAATACTAATGGAATACTCACAAGCAACTAAAGTAGGAAAACAGCCTGAGCGAATATAATATATTGTGGCAAAGATAGAGATAGCTTTCACTCACATATGCGCATAATGATAATGACTTACTCACTCCATAAAGGAATCGGGTTGATGGTAGCTACACTTTGTAAAATCAATAAAGCTTTTCAGATTCTCAAAGAAAAAGAGATACAAAGCTAAGTTAAAGCAGCCAAACTAAAGCCAACTTGCAAGCAAATAAACTCTCCAGAACTTGTCATAGATAAAAAGTGGACAGGGCTCCTCTTCCTCCTCTCTAAAGAAACACAGTGGTGGAGGGATTATGAGTCAGACACCAAATTACAACATTTCTCCATAACAACAATTTAACACGGGTACTCCTTAAATCAATCAATTCTAATCAAACAGTCTTTAACTCACTCCAACTTAGATATAATAGAATAAATTATAAGTTGAACCTTTCAACAAACTCAAGAGTTAGACGCTAAATAAAAAAAAGAGCAAAGCAAAGAAGAAGGTGCAAAAGAATAGTTAACAGAATGATCCTGTGACTAATTCAAAAGAGATTAAATTAGTTTAATAGATGTTAGGCACCAACACTAAACAAAAAGACCAGCTCATTGATCAAAATGATCCTTCAAATAGAATCAACGATTAACATCAGCAAATTGAAGGAGGTGGTTTTGCACTTGACACAAGAAATCAGAAGCAGCACTAAGAGGACTCAGGCAATCAATAAGCGATTCATAATGATGATGAAGAAGTAGGAGAAGATTATGACGAAGATTAAAGTGAAGACGAGTATGAACCAAATAGATTTAATCAACAAAGAACTTAGAATTTCTAAGAGAGCGATGCAAGCATACCCAGGGACCACTGAGATTTTGAGAAAGACAGCTATTTCACTACATAACCTACAATCTTTCCTAGTAATGGAATTTATAAACAACCTATACATAATCAGTGAAAGCATCCGAAGGTCACCAAAACCAAAAATAGAACTCTTACTTTAAAAACCTTGGTGGAGTCGAATGTTCCATAATAAACATGATAATTAATAATTCAATGACTTTGATTTCTAAGCAGGAAATAATCTAAACCTTAATGATACCAATTCTGAAACTGATAAAGTCAACAACAGGAATCAGACGTTCGTACTTTCAACTGAAGCAACCTAGTCTCACAAAGGGACACCCAAGATACCTTAGTCTCAAAACAAAGCTTCATAATAAAATATGAATCAACCTTAGAAAAATCCTACTAACTCCAACCAAACTAATATCCTACCATTAAATTGAAAGGCGTTTAAAAGCTTTATGAAGATAATTTCCACAAGTTTTCCCAAGTTTAAGTATATTTGTAGCAAGAATGATTATTTAGTTTTTTAACAAGTTTTAAACCAACTCACTACACTCTCCCAACCTAATTCTCTCTTATATTAATTCTCTCCTCTCTATTTAATTTTCACCAATTTCATCCAAGTTTTAAAAATCCTGGTTTTATTAAGATATTATTAAATTTATTGGATTATTGCCCTATAAATTGCCAGTTTTAAGTACCTACTATAGATTTAATTTAAGTTTGTAACAAACTTCACTACCTAAATAATTTAAAAACTATAAGCCCAGCTCTCTTCTAACCCAATTTTCTTCAACTGCCCTATTTTACCCTACCAACTCAAGATTTCTCTAAGTTCTGGTTACTAACCTTAAGCCCTGCCAATTGGCTTGAGGACAAATTTTACGTTTTCAAAGGCCAAACTAGACTTTTAGTCTTTTTAAGTACCTCAACAACTTGATGTACTAAAATGAAAATTTTGGCAGCATTCAGTTTACTGGTTGACTAATAATTTCTCAAAAAATTCAGCTATCAGCTTATATTACCTACCTATATCCCTAATTGACCTAAAAGTTGGCTTAAGCCCAGTAGTTGTAGTTAAAAAGTAAAAAATCAAAAACGCTAAAGATTACTAAGTTTACTAAGTTTTCAAAACTAACAGCTATTTAATTAAAATCAAGTTTTAAGTTTAAAATCAAGTGATGTTTGTTACATTACTTTAAAAGTCAAGTTAACAGAGTCAAAATTTAAATTTATCAAAGCAAGAGTACTACTTACTCTTTGATTAAATTTTCAGCAGAAAAACCATAGCTGTTTTAAAAAAAAGCGGAGATAGTGGCCACTATCAATTTTTAAACTTTAAACATTCAAGCTTTTAAAAATCAAAATCAAAATTTGCAAAAATGACAAGTAAGAACCCTCAAAGTAACAGTAGAAACAAAGTAAAAATCTAAGAACCCAATTTAAATAGCAAGTAAGAACCCAAGTAACAGTTTTAGTTAGAAAGAACCCAAAGTAACAGTAAAAACATTAAGAACTCCAAGAACCCTTAAGGAGATTTTAAAAAATTTAATTTGCTTAAATAGCCTGGCCAGGCTTTACGATCAATTTAAATAACAAAACAAAAACAGAACCAAGAACATTAAAAGAAACCAAGTAAAATAACAGAACCTCTGATTTATTAAAAACACAATTTAAAAATTGCAACTTACGTACTTACTTAAATTTAATTTGATTTAAGAAAAAAACAAGAGAAGGCCTTCTTTGATTTTTGGTACTCGAGATTTTGTTTTGATTTTACATCAGATCTGTGAAAATTTTTGATTTGATTTTTTTGTTGATTAAATTAAAGAGCAAGTCTAATCATTACAGAGGAAACAAATGATCAGTTTGTATTTAATTAATTAAGAGCGGCAGTGACATGACTTAAAAGCTACATTTGCTCAAGTACAATCGCAGTGTTGCAATCACTGGATGTTTTCAACCTCGCGTTTCGCTAATCAATGTCTGGCATGGTAATTAATTAAAGGAAATCTGAATCGTATCAAATAAACAAACGATCAGTTTTAAAGAAGATTTTAACTTGCACAGTGACATGACTCTCAGGCTACATTCCTCCGCAGACTTTTCGTCAATCGATGTCGGGCAAGGACGATAAATCGTAAATTAATTATAAAATGAATCGAATTTAACCTCGTTTCGAGGACGACGAATTTGAATATTCAAACGGGTGGCCCAAAGTCTTCGGAGAGATTTTTTTTGATAATTAAAAAAGATCATAGATTGCTTACCCTAAGTTAACTTAATTAAATTACCCTTGGTTTAATTAAATTTTTGCCAACTTTAACTACTCTAAATTAAAGGAGTTACAGTTAGTAGAACTTAATTAAAACTTCCTCCTAAGTAAACCTACTGTTAGTTAAACTACTTTCTTGGCCTAGGTACTCACCCTGACTGTAGAGAAGCCTAAAAAAGCTTCAAGCGTAAATCGGCTCAGGCAGTATCCCAAACAGCAGTTTCTGGGGTTTTAAGTTTCTTAAGTAAAGCCAGTAGTTTGGCACTCTACTAATAAAAATTAACCAGTCTAAAAAATTTAGGCTGAAACTTAAACCTCTCTCACCTAAAACTTTTTACTTTTTAACTCTTTATAAGTACTTTTACAGAGAAAGCAGAGAACAGTAAATAGTTTTACTGCCCAGTTACTTTACTTCATCAGTTAACTGCTGGTAAGGTAAGTAAGCTAGGCTTTATTTCTATTATTTTTCTCCCTTTTTAAAAAATTTTGAGAGACTAGTAGCAGCACAGCAAATAAATTTACTTTTAACTGCAAAAATCTCAGCTGCTCTTTCCTAGAGTTTATCTCTAGGACGGGGTTGCACTCTAGTTCAAAGGAATTGTTTGATTATTGGTTTGAGTTAAGTTAGGGAATGTGTATTATTGCTATTATTCATCCTATATATTTCTTTTAATCAGTATTTTCAATAAAATTACAGAGCCTCAGACTTATAAAACTGAGAGT
>ARYC01016638.1:0-10732 GCA_000711775.1 Oxytricha trifallax
ATGAAACTTTTGTTAAGAGCAACTGCTAAATTCTTTCAAATACAATTAATATGAAGATTATGAATAAAATTATAGACACTTAGCACAAATTATTTATCAAATCTATTGATTAATATCCTAAGTTATCAAAGATGTTAAAATGAGAATATGCTTAATTTAAATTTAAAACTCAGCTATATTATAATAAAGTCTATCAAAGTTATCTGTCTAGATTAACTGAATGTTAGAAATATCAATATTGCTAAAATAGAATTGAATCAGGAAATTGTGAAAATAAAATTAAAAATAAATAAATAATATAATTAGACCAATGGAAAAATGCGTAAACCCCAAAAAAAATCCCCTCAATTTCAAAACCCCTGTGTTTTTGTTGCCATGTGTCATTTTTTTATTAGTAGTTGGTCAAAAAATTTAGGGGACTAGTCAAAATCATACATGTATTTGTACAAATTGATACATCTCAAATTTAGGGGTCTGTATAATTAGGGAAGTTGGGAAATTTGCCAATTTAGCGATTTTAGAGACTTACGTAGTTTAGAGCAAAATAGGGACTTTTTCATAAAAACCTCTCTCATTTACCGAAAAGGGGCTTGAAAGTAGAGTAACTCCATTAAAATTTGGAAGTTTTGCCAAAATATGGCATTCATGCATGATTGCGATAATATAAAGGCAAATGCAACTAAGTAGAATCGCTAAGGAAGTGGCCATTTTAAGAGAGCAAATGTGAAATAGAAGCAGTATTTTAGAATCGAGTGTTGTAAAGAGTGAATTAGGACATTTTTAAGTAAAATATAAATAGTGTTATTAATTATAATAATCTGCGATGAATTTAAAACTGAAATGACAGGGGAAATTGTAAAGGGAAACAGGTTTTATACACTACTTCAGCTATGAAACAATCATCATCACACAAAACATAACCGAAGAGTGTGAATCCACTTCTTGATACTGAATGCCCACATCCCCTGGATGTCTTCTTTTCTTAAATTCTGAACGATTTCAGAAACCTCTTCACCAATTGCTGCCTAAAAGTGTAAAGCCCATTAAAACTTACTTGTTCTGAATAGTGTCCATCTTCATCTCCTTCTTTGTAAAGGAGAATAACTGCTCAATTGGATTGAGCCAAGGCGAGTATTCGGCGTTGAAGAGCACATTCACTTTGAACTTTCCGGCTGTGGCTAACATCTCTGAATATTTATGAATGACTGCGTTGTCCATCAGCAGGACCACTTTCTTAGAGTGTAGTTCTTTGTCAGTTCTTACACTGCGTAAGGTATGGTAGATAAAGTTTTCAAAGAGAACTGAGTCAAAAGCTCCTTCTATCACTTGACTGGAGATAATTCTATCCTAGGAAATCGCAGCAATATAAGACATTGAGAATTGCTATCTCTTAGTTGAGCTTTTCTTAATTGACATCTCTCTCACTTTCATCCCATAGTGTCCCAGGTTCTGCTTCATCTCGCTCTAGTATTCCTTAATGCTTTTCAAGTGAAGGTCTATAAATAGCTGGGGCCAAAGCTTTTAGTAAGAGCCCCTTTCACTCTGCAAGTTTCCCTGCTCTGACCCAGGGTTCGATTGAGTCTTTGTGGAAGCTACTTGAGAGTTTTAATTTCCTAGGAGTGACCGCAACACGATTTTTGGTTTGGGTTGTAGGGTGGAGCGGAGTTGTTCGACTTTCCAACTTGGTTTCGGCACCTAGGTCAACAGACTTCTTCCTCGAAGATTCCAGTTTTATTTTTGATATTTTATCGAGAATAGGAGTTAAACCACTCTTCACTTTTGAAGCTGAATTGTCTTCAGACATTACTGATTTCACTGAACTATTTATGCGGAAACTCTGAAAAGTTTTAGTCAAGCTGAATTTCTAATTGGAGGTCTCAGGGACCTCTAATACGGGGAGAGATCCTTTGTAAATGCAAGCCGAGTTTTCATTGAAGGGGTCTGAAGTTGCTTTTTTAATGGTTTCAGTTATGGATTTCCCTAAAAGTATTATGCATTAATAATTACCTTAGTATTTTCAATGGTTTTCTAACTATAATTACTGGTTTTCGATGACTACTTTGACCCCCTTTGAACTTTCGCTCCATGAATTTAGATTGGAGTGCTGACAAGTTTCTTTGGCGTCTAGGATATTTCTTAAACCCCTATCCTACCTTAGGTCCTATAAAGCTTTTCATTACAAAATGGCTAATTGCTTACGAAGTTGACTTAGCCATACCGAATTTTCCATTTTTAATATTTCCAACCTTTTAATTACAATTTTAAGAAAACCCTAAGTCAAATGAATTTGAAACCTTCTCTAATTATTCCCCAACATTTTCGATTTTTTCCAGGTGTAAGCTCTCTGAGAATTTTGAAGATGAAGAATCAGAACTTTGATCCATTTTGAGGAGCATTTTCCCATACAAAAGTTTGTCATCGCTAGCGAGGATCATGCTATCATTTTGCAACCTTTTTTATCGCTTCTGTAATTTTGCAGAATCTCGATGCATATCTTTAATGTTGAAGCTCCATTACTTTGAGGGCATCGAGTCCGATCGGAAGTTGCTCTCATCAACTGAAATGATAACTGCATCCTCATATAAGAACTGAGCCAACAACCTGCTAATCCAGAGCCTCTTCTCATTGAAGTTCGGGTCTCTATACTTTGTATTAGCAGCCTGAGTTTTCCCATATCTTAGATGGAACTTATCTCACAGAATCTTTTGAAGAGTGGTAACGCAAGGCACCTTAAGTAGCTTACACTCTGGCTTTGTTTGAGCCAGGTTTAATAAATAATTATGAAGCTTCTATCCTGTAACTTCGTAAATTCCGTTCTGTTCTAGGTAGGCCTGGATAGAATCAAGCAAGAGCTAGTTCCCACAAACCCCTTTTCTACCCACTTTCTTTTGTGGTTCAGGATCAAGAATCTTATGCTTGACCTCGTACTTAAACTTTTCGATAGTCTTATATACAACATCCACATCCATCTTCAATTTCTTAGCCACTTGACGAGGTTTTAATTGCTCATTATAGTATAGATTAATAACCTCTAATTTCTTACATGCGAGCTTAGCTTCTCTTTTCTTCAAAAAAGGATTGCTACTTAACTTCTAGGATTTGCCTTTTTATTTAATTGTCTCGTTGAGAGCATCTATTAAATTTTGACTCCCTCTAAGAGCTCCTCGTTACTAATTAACTTTGCATCCTCCTGTAATATTTTTGCTTGTGTCGCTTTCTTAATTATTCATAACTGGTTTATTCCTGATTCTGGCAAGTCGAAAACTTTGAAGGTAAGCTTCAAGGAATTTGCAAAGCTCCTCATCATTTTATATGTAACAAACATCAACATTGCTAGCTAAATATTCTTGAATTTTTTCTTAAGGAAGTTTTATGATTGCTCCACCTGTAAGCTTCTAGATTTGTACAGGGACTTCACCACTGTTTAGCAGTTATCCAGAATTGTATGTGAACTTTGTTGACTAAATAACGTTTGGGAATAATTTACCAAGCACGACAGTAGTCCATTTAACAATAGATTTCTCTTAAGCCTTAACTTTGCTTGGTTTAATTACAGATAAGGCATTAGAAATAAGAAAATCATCGCTTAATATCGACTTCTATGAGCAAGAAATTTCTGATTAAGATCCATTCTTAGACTCTTCGTTAGGGTGTGAGTTTATACCTGCATTCTGTAGTTATCTGTTTTTTAGATCTTCATTTATTACTAGGTATAATTTTACAGATGAAGCTTGATCAAATTAATTATATTATAATATCATTAAGAATATAAATAGATATCTTTAGTATTTTAATTATAAATTAAAATGGAAGGAATGCAATAATCGATTGGTGACCAAGCAGTATTTTAATTACTACCAAATGATGTGGGACAGATTACATATGCATATAAAGAAGGTGACTCTCCTCTTGAAATAATAGGACTTTATTCTTTGTCATGCAAGTTCGTAGAAGGACAGGATTTATTAGAATGGAAAGGTACCATTTTTGAGTTTCTTGTTTCTCATGATGATAATGCAATTGAGCTTCTTCTCTGCTATTTTGATTAACTTATAGAAAGCCCAGATTTATGCAATGAGGACTTCTTCAAAATCTTGATGCGAGCACTTCACGCTATTTTCATCAACAAACTTGATTAGCCGCTAAATGAAGTCTTATAGTAAAGCGAGCTTGAACTTAACCAACTTGCAATTCTACCTTTTAAAAATACTCTTGCAAACAAAAAGTTAAATAACACTTCATTTCAGAGTATTAAAATTGTGAAAATCTCTTAGAATATACTAACTACCAAGATCACTGATTTAAAATACATACGCTTTGACCATAATGCTGATTACTTCAAAGCTTATGAAAAAGAAAATAATTTAGATGAACAATTTATTCAATTCATGATTCGTAAAGTAAAAAAACAGATGTTAAGCAAATGTAAAATTCGTCAATCATATAAAATGAACAGCTTAGAATAAGAAAAGGACTAGCAAGAGTAGCAAGAATAAGATACTAAAATCAAGATGAATGTCGAAATCAATTTAAATATTGAGGATTAATATCACAATGAAGAAGGGAACGATTTTCAAAACTTCTAGAATAATGATAATTTAAATGCCAATAAAATCAACTAAAAGGATCTTCTTAATCAATCTATCGAACAAGATTAATATGCTTCTAATTTAGTATCTTCAATAATGAATTAGAATCCTAATAACAATCAAAATCGAAAATTCAAACTAAATTTAGCATTGATTGATTCTGATGATAATGAAGTTGATTATTAGGATATTGGTTAAGTTCTGGACACCATGACGCAGGTCACTTACAAATAACCTAAACTTCTGAATAAAGATACCCATGCAATTTAAGTTTATTTAGAGGATTAACTCCTCGATTATCAAACTCTAATCAATAAATTAAGAGTGAATCCGCTCACTTATAAATAACAAGCAGATTCCTGTTAATAACTTTTAAAAATGTTCTAGGAAAAGCTGAACGAATTCATAAAACAAAATATTGGCTTGCCACCGCTACAATCAAAAACACTAACATGGCTGTAAACAATGTGTTCAATATAGATTTGGTCGATTAGGAAAGAATAGAAAAGTAAAAAAAATGTAGGACTGCTTCTAAAAAGCGATCATTATCTGAAAGAAACAAAAAGCAGTCAATAACTTACGAAGAGAAGATTATTTAATAAAATAAGGGTCTTTTTCAGATGAAATTTATTTCTAAAAAAGAGAATCTGGTGCAGCTATTGAAAAAGATCCCGATAGCTATAAACTAACGAGCAAGGATTCAATTACAAAAGCTTCAAAGTTTAAAGCTTAAACTAAAAATTATGATGATCTTTAAATAAAAGCTTAAAAGAAATTATCCTTGAATTACAAAGCACAAATATTAGCTGATAAGGATTATAATAGTACATTACACCAATTTGAAATAACGTGATTTTCCTACTCCGTAATTCTCTGAATCTGAGACATTACATTTAATGGGCACTCTGGATTACGCTATCAACTTCAATAAATATATTAATGAACATCGTGATGTAGATAAGAAGGAAATGTTCACCGGATCACCATTCTTCGAGTGTAACTAACATCGCCTTATGCATACCTCTTTTAGGCATTAAATATCTAAATAGAGTAAAATGACCAAATTTTTCTAGCATAGAAATTATCATTAGGCTTTCAATTCAGATTACGTTTTCAAGCCTTAGATACATAAGAACCCCTAGAATTATTCATACCCCAATGAACTTCTTGGACTGTTAAATATACTCTGTAATGGACCGGTTTATAATGATTTAAGAGCGACTTTCATGCTCTTAGCCGCATTTTATTCTTCAAAGCCTGAAGATATAACCAGTGAGTGTTTTTTAAACCCACTGGTTTTTCCACTATGCTAAGTACTTCAATCCTTAGTCTTCAATTTCAAACTTCAACAGTTTAAAGTAATTAGGATATTGGAAAAATATACAGAAGAATAGAATTTGGAGATGTTTCCTTCTATCTATAAACTTCATTACTGCAATAGGGATAATTTTTGTGATTACGTATTCGGAGAGAATTCAATAATTGTGGAGCTCATTTACTTTTACAGTGATAATCCTATCCCTAGATCACAATTCGCCGTTGTAAGAGAAAATTAAGATTATTATCTAGTGGCCATGTCGATGAGGAGAGGAATTATACAGATACCCTAAAGACTTGAAGTAGTTAAAGGTAAAGAAGAGCAAATAATTGAAAACCGGATTGATGAGTTATTTGCAAGTGAAGAATTCGATATAGGCCTCAGCAAGCCGTATATGATAAGGTTCTACTCAGTGTAACTCTAGGATTAAGAGCCTCCTTAAACTATCTATTAAATTCCTGCGGATTACTAGTATAGACTAAGAGACTTTTATGTCAAATTCTTTAGTTGGTAAATATACAAAGCCTTAACTTTTTATAGTTATAACTTTCAAGAGTTAGATTATTGTGTAGCAGATATCAGAAGAGGAGAAAAGTATATGATGATACTTATTGACACTATGGCAACCCCAAAGTTAGACAGTTATTCATATTATGAGGATACTCAATATAAATACAACTAAATTAAGCCCGAAAATAGAGATAATGTACAAAGTTTCAGGAATTTTGCCAAAAAACTCAATGGGTAATAGCTAAGTAAGTATTTGTGTTTAACTTCCTATAGAAACTTAATGGGAAAAAGTGCAAAAATATATTGATTACTATTCTCAAGATTATAGTTTAGCATACTGTCTGGACTCAATGATATAATCAGTTCAAATTATGAAAGAATTCAATAAAACATTTGAAGGGAAGAAAACCAACGAGTCTAAGTCTATAGAATCTCTACTTATACAGATATAAAAAACTCTCCGTTAAACCCTTTTTAAAATTGTCCCTTAAGTATTCGAGTCTATATAATCATTGTAAGTTATTGAATTTCCTAACTTTGTGTATAGAAAAGAAAAATTAAATAAGATAGAAGACAATGCATTGAAAGAGGATATTCAACTGAATTATGAAATACCATTTGACTTACGATACAATATCCTCAATGTTTTACTTTGTTCTGAAGAGAGATCATTCAATTCTGCAACATATAATTTGCTAGAATATTCCAGAACTAAAGACAGTTTTACTGAAGATATAATTGATGATGTTGACAAGAGGAAATAATAGTTTGAACAAAATACAAAAACTGAAAGTTTCCATCAAAGTTCAAAGTTATAAGATCCTTACCATAATTACAAGTACTTGCGCCTGTTTGAGAAATTAACTAAATTGACGCCTTTGGACAATAGTGCACTCAAAACCTTAAATTATCGACCTTATGATGACTACTGTGTAGTAAAATTAGAGACTTTTCCTGTAAGCTCTCAGGAACTGAAAAAATGTTACAGCGGCAGCGTGAATAAGTTCAGCATCTCTAATATGGACTAGCTTTGTTTAACAGTTCAATAATAATACTAATGGAATACTCACAAGCAACTAAAGTAGGAAAACAGCCTGAGCGAATATAATATATTGTGGCAAAGATAGAGATAGCTTTCACTCACATATGCGCATAATGATAATGACTTACTCACTCCATAAAGGAATCGGGTTGATGGTAGCTACACTTTGTAAAATCAATAAAGCTTTTCAGATTCTCAAAGAAAAAGAGATACAAAGCTAAGTTTAAAGCAGCCAAACTAAAGCCAACTTGCAAGCAAATAAACTCTCCAGAACTTGTCATAGATAAAAAGTGGACAGGACTCCTCTTCCTCCTCTCTAAAGAAACATTGTGGTGGAGGGATTATGAGTCAGACACCGAAATACAACATTTCTCCATAACAACAATTTAACACGGGTACTGCTTAAATCAATCAATTCTAATCAAACAGTCTTTAACTCACTCCAACTTAGATATAATAGAATAAATTATAAGTTGAACCTTTCAGCAAACTCAAGAGTTAGACGCTAAATAAGAAAAAGAACAAAGCAAAGAAGAAGGTGCAAAAGAATAGTTAACAGAATGATCCTGTGACTAATAATTCAAAAGAGATTAAATTAGTTTAATAGATGTTAGGCACCAACACTAAACAAAAAGACCAGCTCATTGATCAAAATGATCCTTCAAATAGAATCAACGATTAACATCAGCAAATTGAAGGAGGTGGTTTTGCACTTGACACAAGAGATCAGAAGCAGCACTAAGAGGACTCAGGCAATCAATAAGCGATTCATAATGATGATGAAGAAGTAGGAGAAGATTATGACGAAGATTAAAGTGAAGACGAGTATTAACCAAATAGATTTAATCAACAAAGAACTTAGAATTTCTAAGAGAGCGATGCAAGCATACCCAGGGACCACTGAGATTTTGAGAAAGACAGCTATTTCACTACATAACCTCCAATCTTTCCTAGTAATGGAATTTATAAACAACCTATACATAATCAAGTGAAAGCATCCGTAGGTCACCAAAACCAAAAATAGAACTCTTACTTTAAAAACCTTGGTGGAAGTCGAATGTTCCATAATAAAAATGATAATTAATAATTCAATGACTTTGATTACTAAGCAGGAAATAATCTAAACCTTAATGATATCAATTCTAAAACTGATGAATTCAACAACAAGAATTAGACGTTGGTACTTTCAACTGAAGCAACCTAGTCCACAAAGGGACACCCAAGATGCCTTAGTCTCAAAACAAAGCTTCATAATAAAATATGAATCAACCTAAGAAAAATTCTACTAACTCCAACCAAGCTAATATCCTACCATTACTTTGAAAGGCGTTTAAAAGCTTTATGAAGATAATTTCCACAAGTTATTTCCCAAGTTTAAGTATATTTGTAGCAAGAATGATTATTTAGTTTTTATAAAAAGTTTTAAATCAACTCACTGCACTCTCCTCCCTAATTTTCTCTTATATTAATTCTCTCCTCTCTATTTAATTTTCACTAGTTTTATCCCAGTTTTAAAAATCCTGGTTTTATTAAGATATTATTAAATTTATTGGATTATTGCCCTATAAATTGCCAGTTTTAAGTGCCTACTATAAATTTAATTTAAGTTTGTAACAAACTTCTCAACCTAAAAAATTTAAAAACTATAAGCCCAGCTCCCTTCTACCACAATTTTCTTCAACTGCCCTAGTTTACCCTACCAACTCAAGATATCAAGTTCTGGTTTCTAACCTTAAGCCCTGCTAATCGGCTTGAGGACAAATTTACGTTTTCAAAGGCCAAACTAGACTTTTAGTCTTTTTAAGTACCTTAACAACTTGATGTACTAAAATGAAAATTTTGGCAGCATTTCAGGTTTTACTGGTTTGTAAACATTTCTACAGAAAATTCAGCTATCAGCTTATATTACCTACCTATATCTCTAATTGACCTAAAAGTTGGCTTTAGCCCAGTGGTTGTAGTTCAAAAGTAAAAAATCAAAAACAGTAAAAAGATTGCTAGGTTTACTAAATTTTCAAAACTAACAGCTATTTAATTAAAATCAAGTCTAAGTTAAAAATCTAAGTGATGTTTGTTACAGCAACTAAAAGTCAAGATCTAAAAAGGAAAAAAAAATCAAAAAGCTCAAAAGCCTAGTACTACTCACGAAAGTCTTGCTAATTTTTCAGTTGGTAAAATTAAAGCTAGGGTTAAGAAACTTTAAGCTGGGGGAATAGTGGCCACTATTAAAATTTTAAATCTAAACATTCAGGGTTTAATTAAATCATTCAAATTATAAAAAATTAACAAGTAAGAACCCTCAAAGTAACAGTAAGAAAAAAGTAAAAAATCTAAGAACCAAAGTATATTGCTAGTAAGAACCCAGTAAGCAGTTTCAATTAATTTTAAAGAACCCAAAGAACAGTAAGAGCCAAAGTAACAACAGTAACAAATCATTTAGAACTCCAAGAACCCTTGAGGAGATTTCAGTTTAAAATTTCAATAGTTTGCCTGGCCAGGCTTTGATGATTTAAGTAACAAGTAACAGTAATTTTTTTAGTAGCAGATTAATAATTTTTTAAAAAAAACAGAACCCAAGTAACAAAGTAAAAGAACCCAAAGAAACAAATTTAATTAAAGTACTTACTTTGATTTTGATTTTAAAGATCTAGATCTACCGGTATTGATTTTACACTTAGAAACTATTTAGGCCTTCTTTGGTTTTTTTTGAATCTCGAGATTTTTTGATTTTGATTATTTTGAACTGGGTTTGATTTTTACATTTTTGATAATTAAAAAAGAGGAAGTCTAATCATTACAGAAGAAACAAATGATCAGTTTAGGGTATTTAATTAATTAAGAGCGGCAGTGACATGACTTAAAAGCTACATTTGCTCAAGTACAATCACAGTGTTGCAATCACTGGATGTTTTCAGCCTCGCGTTTCGCTAATCAATGTCTGGCATGGTATTTAATTAAAGAATCTGAATCGTATCAAATAAACAAACGATCAGTTTTAAAGAAGATTTTAAACTTGCACAGTGACATGACTCTCAGGCTACATTCCTCCGCAGATTTTTCGCCAATCGATGTCGGGCAAGGACGATAAATCGTAAATTAATTATAAAATGAATCGAATTTAACCTCGGTTCGAGGACGACGAATTTGAATATTCAAACGGGTGACCCAAAGGTCCTGAGAGATTTTCTTTTGATTATTAAAAGTCTAAGATACTTGTTACCCTAAATCAACTCCTTTAAGTTGCCTTGGTTTAATCAAAACCTTTAAAGTCTT
>ARYC01016655.1:0-10961 GCA_000711775.1 Oxytricha trifallax
CCATTTTTAAAGACTAAATTTTTGAAGAAGAGCATTAAGGCTAGAAAATCGAAGACATATAATATTTGATGCAGATCTCTTATTTAGTTATTTACTGCTCAATTATTATATTTATGAAAAATAAGTGAAAGAAATTAATACAAAATGCAAATGTATTCAGCTTATTATTATAATAATCAGAATATGAATTATTAGAACGGCACTTTGTTTAACCAGCCTTCTTTAGATAGTAGAGCATTTCTTTCTTGATTTCGTTTAATCACTTTTCTGTTCAGTCCTACTGCAAGATTTCTGTCCGGTAAAGCATTGACTCCTACTTAGTTAGATGTTTATAAAATATTAAAAATAGATCTATTTTTTAACTTACACTTTTTTTAGTTTCACCGCTTCACCAGAATTTATTACTATTGGTTACATTTTGCTAAAATATTAATTTCATTTTATTTTATCGACTCTCTTTTAAAGATTGTAATTATTTTTGGGGTTTGTCATAATTTAGTTTGAGTTTATTTTCATGAAATGAGTTTATTCTTTTCGTGAAATTACATTTCTCAGCATTCTTTTACCCTTTTAATCGTGATATAATTAACTTAAGGGGATAGTGCGAAGGAGGTTACTTTGTTTTTAATTATTCAGTTAGTTATGATTCATAAAAATTATTTATAAATATGTAGATCACTGGAGATAATATCTAGTTGTCGGTATTCGTGGGCGGTCTTTCGGGGTTTAAGAACGAAACTGGCCCCGTAAAGGCATAAATAACAAAAGATCGAGAGCAATTGCATTTTGAGGTATTAGAATTTATAGAAAATGAAATGAAGTGAATTGGAAAGGAGATAATATTTTCATAGGTTCAGTCAAAATAGAAAAAATCGTGAATATACTAATGCTTAAATAAAATGAATTTTATAATATTAATACATAAAACTTTGTTTAAAAAATTTGATATAAAATTTACTAGATTAAACTAAATATATAAATAATTGTATATTAAATGATTAAATATTATTTAATTTTGTTACTCGAGCCCATTTTTGATGTTAAATTTTTTTAATTTATATATTTTTGATTGTCTATTTATATTTAATTATTAAAATGAAGTTTGATCTTAATCTTTGTTTAGTTAATTTATTCAAATGTAAAATTATGAATTATTTTCAAAAAATATAGCAATTAAAGTAACTAATCTTTAAAATAAAAAGATTTCTATGTATAAAATTAATTATTACACTAAAATATAAAAGAGTTAATAAATTGCATTTCATATTAGTAGAAAAAGAAATTTGATAATTTAAATATTTTTAAAAATAAACAATTAAAATAATATTTTTTAAATATAAATATAATAAAATGGGCGCAAGTAGTAAAAATATAATCTTTATCACTTGCGCCCATTTTAATTTTAATTATTTAAAAATCAAGAGAATATATTCAAAATAATTATAATAATCTTTCGAGAATGATTTATTTATAATATCAATGTATTTTATGTTTTTATATATTCCAAAATTTGTCACTATTTTACTGATAAAAGATAATAGCTAAATATCTAAATAGCTTAAATAAATTATCCAAAATACTAATTTAACCCGTAAATGTTTGCCTAGCACTTCAAGCGCATGATCTTCTAGACTCATACCACACGTCCAAATATTTAACTACGAGAAAATCAAGCTAAAGCTGAAAATACACATAGACAATAGTTACCCAAGGGAACTTAAATGCTTCCAATAAGTAATTTAAATACCTTTTTAAATAAATTATGAATTAAGGCTAATAATTGCAATTAATTAATTCATTAAAAAATTTATTGATTTTTCACTTTCATTTATTTAGAAATCATTTATCTTATGCTTTTTATTCTCTTAAAGAAAATGAAAAGTTCACTTTGATATTCCAATTTAGCAATATTTTTAATCTACTCTGTTAATATAAACACGAAATCTTTTGGAATGTTAAGAAATTAAAAAGTTTTTAACTGAACTAATAGGGTTATTTATGGCTTTAATTTTAGATGTATGAGGTTTTAGCTTATCTAGTATATTGATATAAGTTTTTAATGATAAATTTAGTTGTTTTAATATGTGCTCATTAAAATGTTATTAATTATATATTTACTAAAATGACAACTTTAGCTCTAAAAGCTTATTAATCACCGTGATATACAATTGATAACTTGTAGTATTTTATAGAATAAAATTTATGATACGAAAACTAAATAGGAATTTTAATCACTTAATAGTAAAAGAGCAGATATAATAAATCGACAAATTAAGTTAATATCTAGAATTAGAATTAGAAGCAAGTAATAAATTTCATTTATCCCATATTACTTGTCACTTTATAGCAATATTTATTTTGGTGATTCTTATAATTATTAAAATCTTTAATAATCTTAAATAAAGGAAAAAAGATTATTGCTATTATTAATAAAATACATAAAAATAGGTAATTTGATATAAATTTAAATATGAGAAAATTTCTTATTAATTTTTACTGCCATGTGTTTATTATTTTGTAGTTTACATTAAATTTAAATTTATTTTAATTAAAATAAAAATATATAATTTTTTTATTTTAATATAAGAATGGAAGAAGGTGAAGGGCAAGCAGTATGTTAACTTTTTTATTAAGATTTTTTAAGGTAATAGGGGAGCTAACCCAGACATCATTATGGACAATATCGTGGAAATGCTCAAACTATTAGACTCCGATAGCAAATTTTTTTTTAATCTATATTAAAATTTATAGTTGTTTCAATCACTGTTAAGGACTTTCTTTGAATTAGTTAGCAGCAATCCTTGTGAATAGTTTATACATTTGTGCAACTAGTTTCATGTACTTTCAATCAATAAACATCAAGTTAGTTACAGTCTGTAATAATTATGATGACCCTATGACTACTTCTTAAAATGCTAGCAAGAATGATGAATTATATAATTTCGTTGATATTATTTTCATTCACATTTTTCTAGGATATTTTAACTTCATTCTATTTTAGTTCTTGGATTGAATAAATTGGGTATTGAAGTTTACATGCCTCCTAATAAACTTAAGACTGGTTGTGATGACGGAGTGCGGGCAATATTGCTAAAATTATGCAGTGTTGACTTAAAAACAAGTTTAATTAAATAAAGTTCAACATTATAAAATCCCAAAGCCCTTTCTGTAGTTTGATTGAGTTTTTGATTGATAAAAGTAGACTATTAGTGCATACTTTATTAGGGTTTTAATAGGGTTTATGTAGGGGATTAATGTTTAAATATTAGTATTTTAAGTGAGTATATGCGAGGTTTGGGGTCAGTTTATGACAGTGAGTATATAGATTTATTGTTTAAGTTGCGATATGGATGTGATGAATATAGTGAATAACTCAAGCCTGTTCTGAATTATACGTCTATAGCAAGGCTACTCCATAAATCTCCAGCAACTGTGAGGTCTCACTGTCTATTAGCATTGAATTTAAAGAGATAGCATCTTAATTCTAAGCCTAAGAGACCCTTAAAATTTTAGCAGCATCATATCGATTATCTAATTAATGATAAGACTCTTAAATACTGGGCTCACTTCTCTCTGGCCTAGAGAGCTGTGATGTTTCATCGCCAATTTCCTGAGCTTCATATCCCTGCTTAATCTATAGCGAACATATATAAAAAGAACGGTATATCTTACAAGACAGTCAATCGCATTAAGAGAGTGATTGACTTTAATGTTCATTTTATAAGGATAATTTAAATTATATATTCGATTAAATGCAGAGGTCTTAAGAGCATAATATAAAGTTCATACACGCTGATGAAGCTGTATTTACATTCAATTCCTTTATATCAAGGTCTTGGTTCAAGAGGTATAGTAATATTGAAGTTTATAAAGGTTAAGGTGTAAACTCATGCTATTCTTGGTGGAATAAGTGAGGATAGTGGCCTCGAGACTTATGTTATCCACCCTCGCTCAATAAAGACCGAATAATACATAAAGTTCTTGTAATAACTCAGTGATAAGTACGCCGACTAAGATATTATTCTATTCGTTGATAACTTTTCTGTCCATAAATCTAAAGACACAAGGAGGGAAAATGAAAGGCTAAATATAACACCCGTATTTAATGTTACCTACAGTCCTCAATTCAATGGAATTGAATTATATTGGGGGTTATTGAAAGGCCACTACAAGAAACTTCTACTCTATCACTTGACTCACGACTTGAAGATAGATACAGTAGATTTTATTAAGAGTGCTGCTAACAGAGTCAGCGATGATTAAGCTAAAGTATGCGTAAGAGAAGGGAGATTTTGTGTATATAAATAAGTATTATATTTAAACGAATGAATAAGTTCACATATTAAATTTTCCCGTAAAGGGATTTGGCTTCTCTTTCTTCTTCATCTTAAGGCTTGCTTGGGCCATGTTTCTTCTCTTAGTGCCAGCCCCTGCATCTATGTTCATCTCGTCTGGCTTTTATAAATCTTTGTAGAGTCTCTTACTCAATTCATGCTTTACCTGTGATTTTCTCTCTCTGTTTAATTTGCTACGCTCTTTCATCAAGTAAATAGCAGTTCCAGGTTTTTCTATAAAGTTAGAAGACTAAGCTTACTTGAGATGAATGGATGCTTCTGCAGTTCCTACAACCAGGAGTCACTGATTTTAATTCCTTGCTTCTCTTTTTCTTCAGGAGAGATGCTGTAGCGTTTCTTATGAGCTTCTTAAATAACTTCATTTAAGTACTCAGGTTTCAGAGTTGCAAGAACACCAAAGAAGAAGTTTCTCTCTGGCAACTTATTAGAGAGCTGTAGCTTTGATGGAAGGTAGAGAGCAACATCTGGATCACTCATAGCATCATCATATAGGTTTGTCACTGATATTTCAGGGTAGTTAGGTATCTCTATCATCCTAATTTCATTAGACTTAAAAGCTTTTTTCTCTTCACTCAGTAATGCTTTTAAGAATGAGATTTAAGTTCCCTCCTAAATTGGCAAGAAGAGTCCAAGTATAATAGATATTTTAATCTTAATTAAGAACTTACCTTGCTATACCAAGTATCTATACAGTTCCTCTTTACTTTGAAATTTTCCTATAAAATCTTGAGATTAAATTCTCTTCATCGAATCATTCATAGAATCCATCTTGCTTCCTCTTTCTAGAAATGTTAATAAAATTTAAAATTATGAATATCCATTCTAAGTTTATTAAAATCTTACAACTAAATAGGGAGGACCTACTGGAGGTCAACCTTGAAAAGATATGAGGAGAAGCATTGAAAAACTTGCTCCAAGTTTAACAGATTGATTTCCATTTTTATCAAACTATCTCCATTAAATTGCTCCTAATAATCTTTAATTATTTTAGGAGGTCCTCCAAATTAAGTTCAAACGTGATTTGGAGGACTTCCTAGAGAAACAAAACTTCATTAGGAGTATTTTAATTTACTAAAATATAAAATATACTCATAAAATATGTAAACTTACAGTCTTCTATGGTTACTTAATTTTCTTACCTCTCAACAAAGAATTTGCTAGAGTGTCTCATACACGACTATTACAGAGAATTTTTATCTGACAATAGATGCCAGAGATAAATTGGCTAGATCGTGCAGCAAATAGTTGAGGGCATTGAAGAGCTTCACAAGCTAGGTTATGTTCATAGAGACTTAAAGCCAGAGAACATCATGATGAACTTTCAGCCTCTTAGAGTTTATATTATTGACTTCAACAGAGCTCAAAGAGTGCAAGCCTCTGCATAAGGAAATGTATACGGCACTCCTGGATATTTCCCAGAGAGAGAGGATTGGAGAGATGGAGACACTTAATGGGATATCTGGGCTCTAGCAGTAATAATAATAGAGAGCGACATGCCAAGAAACGATTACTTTAGCTGCAGGGGTGAGAGAGATTCTAAGCAAAGAATCAAACAATATCTCGATAAAAATAAAATAAATGGAGGTCTCAGAGAACTTGCATACTCAACTATTATCAAGCCAAGCTAAGAGAATTAACAAACAATAGAAACAATCAAACATCAACTTAGAAAGATAAAATTCAGAGAACTGCCACATGACTCTAAGCATATGTTTGTGTGAAATATTTTAAAAAACTCGCTTGTAATACTCACTTAAATTAACAATATTTAAACATTAAACCCCTACATAAACCCTATTAAAACCCAAATAAAGTATAAAGTATGCACTAATAGTCTACTTTTATCAATAAAGAACTCAATCAAACTACTGAAAGGGTTTTGGGGGTTTTGATTAGGGATGAAGCAAGTGGCTTTAATGATGAAGGTGAAGATATTGGCAATTGTAAAGATTGGAGGTGTTGATTTCGTAGGTATGGTTAAAAACTAAAACGTTGATGATTACATCGAAGATTTTGCTGATTTCGATCAAGGAGTAGGCCATCAAAGGTAAATTCTAAAGAATCAGATAATTTAATCCTTAATTAGCATAGAGGAGTTGATGATGGAAGTAGAAAGATAATGGCTTATAAACTTAAAATCAGAAACCTCCCTAAGACGACAATGAATGGAAAAGTCAGTTGGATCAAACCATGAAGTATGCTAGCTGAGTTATATAAGCACTTCCAGATGTAAGATCTAAGCTTTAGAAACTCTCTGATGAATTAAGCAAAGCACTAGAGAGAATTGGCAAAAATGATGGTATATTATAAAAGAGCTTCTCAGATATGACTCGTGATTACAGAGAGCACTCTGAAAACTTTAAAGACATTCAAACTCCCTAAAAAACTGTTAGTATGAATTTCGCTGATATGGAGAATGAACTTAATGAGATTCATGAGTGACTATCAAATGTAGAAAGAAAGTTGATGATATAGGCAAATCTTTCAGTAATAACACTCCTCTTTAAAAGATAAGAAAGTCAATAGGTCTGATCTCAAACACTCTCTTGCAATTAAAACTTAAGGAAAAAACAAAGGAATGAGATGACACTAAAAGTAGTATTTCAAAATAGTCATAAAAACAAAAATAATTACGATCTTGAAATTTGAAGAAAGAACTGATTAAATTTAGAAAGGAGCATTTTCTTATAAAATCTCAAATAAAATCATATTGTTTAAAGTAACATTACAAAATAATAAACATTTGGCAGTTAAAATTAATAAGAAATTTTCTCATATTTAAATTTATATCAAATTAACTATTTTTATGTATTTAATTAAAAATAAATTAAAAACAAATTTTAAATCTATACAGTTAATTGTATTTATTATATTAAAAATTTACAATACTGTCAAGGAGCATCTTAATATTCACCCTTACTAGCACTATTTGAATTGATATTTACTCTAATATGCGATATTCTGATATTCTTCAATTTGTTATATAAAATCACATTTTTACTTCAAAATTTTATAAATAAAACAAGCTACAAATTAAGTTCGATTCTTTCATTATTAACTGATCAGCATTGTTTCTCAGCGCCATTACGATGATCTTTCTGATGTGAAATGGTATTTAACTGCTCTTTTCCTGTCTTTATTACAACCTCTTGCTATTTCATTTGTGCATTCCTTTTAATTTCAAATTTTTACATTTTTAATTTTAAAAAATAATGGTGCTTTCATTATATTTAACTGCCAACGAATAGCTTAATCAGTTTCTTAAAGTTAATAATTTATTAATAATTTTAATTATTTATTCAATAAATGGATTGAGACATTTATCAGATAATGGGCAAGATGCAACAGAGTCTGAGTTTATGTATCAGCGATGTTGCTTGTTTGGATATATCTAAATGTATTGCTGATTAGTGTATTAAATTGAGTAGATTTATTTATCATGAAGCAAGTAGTTATCTAGCCCTTTCTATTGCTAGCCCTTACTGAAATTGATAGTGTCAGCCTTCTCATTCTATTCATAAAGCATTTAAATGACATTGTTGCCTACTTCTTCAAGCTTTTTAATAATTTAAATGCACAATTTAATTGCTTTAAGCAAATACTTTCAATTATAAATAAATGTAAAAGATTTAATAAATAGGAATATTATTTATAAATATAAAGAAGTATATTGTAGACTGATTTCATTTTGTCAGATATTTATATAATTTGCTTTGGATAATCAGACTCCAAAATCTAACTGCTTTCCAAGCATTTATAACATTCTGATTAGGCTACGTCTTATTTTGAAAATATGAGTTAACCAATCTATTTTTAGACACTGCTCTCCTTTACTGTGTCTCAATCCATATTATCTTAAAAATTAAGCTATAATAAGTAATTATTCTATATTAAATAATTAGAACAATACGTGTTAGAGCAACAAGATATCAACTAAATATAGCACACACCTCAGTCCATTAAGTACTCTGCTTATGCCAAATCAATCCAGTTGAATTCATCTGAACTCATGCAATTCACTTAAAGCTGCAGTTGTCACCAATAGCACTTAATGAGAAAGCCGATTGCTTAAATTCTTGCATTTATCAGCAGGTTTGTGGAATGTGAAATGAATTATAAAGACCAGTCAGCAATGATAATAAGCACAGTCAGCAATGATAACAAGTATCTTAGATTTCATGAGAGTTAAAAGGAAATAAAATGATAATACATCTACCTAATATCAAAATTACAAGGTCACTTTCAAATATAATTTTTGTAAATGTCTTATAATTCATAAAGATGATTATTGTATTTATATGATGTACAAATATGTTTACTTTATCTCGATAAATAATTGCAAAACTATATTACCCTTAATTGTTTATTTAGAATTTGTGCATACAAAAGAATAATTACTATATCGGAAAGGTTATGCTTAAATAATTAACTATTAATTTCAAACTGATTTGATATTGGTAATTCAAAAATACTACAAATAAATATTAAAAAATAAAATGATTAAATTGGCAGAAAATTACTTGTATTCATAATTAAAAGCTACTTCCAAAAAGAAATAAACAAAATAATAATAAAATAATAATAATAATTAATCCTCATCCGGGGGGCTCAAGGCCCCCCGGATGAATATAGTGGTTATCATTATGTAAGGGACTAGCCCTTTTATAATTAATTTTGAACTTTCTGTTCAGAGTATACTAAGTTGTTCATCTTCTTCCTCTTTTGTTGTTTCTTCTCTTCTTTCTGTTGTTTGTTTGTTTTCTTTTTGGTCTGTTGTTCTTTCTCTTAGATGATGATTTTTTGGAGTTTAGGATCTGTATTTTATCTCCAAATTCCTTGAATCTGAGTCTATTATCTAATGCTTAGATTCTAATGGAGAAGTTAATCTCCTTGAGTGCTATTTGTTTCTTAAGCTTTGTTGTGAGGAGTTGTATAATGTCTGATTTGATAAAGTAGGCATGTTTTTAAAGGCATTTTAGTCGGAGATACACTCTGTTAATGAACTCTTCAGCTTCAAAATGAATAAATATGCAACTCTTTTCATTGGCTTCTGTGTTTTTCATAATGATTAAGGCAAACAGTCTAATCATTTTCATTGTCTCTGGAGTTAGATCTATTCCTCCCGCGTTTGTTTGTATGTGTAATTTGAGCTATGCATCATTTTTATCAAATACTGTTTTTGCGGTGTCTTTGTTTAATGGAGAGAAGACAGTTAAATAGTTCACGAACTCTCTGATTGTATAGAAGAGTTCTGAGTTGATACTTTAAGTCCAGATTGATATGCAGGCTTTTCTTTTGTCTAGCCTGTCTTGGATTTGTGCTTTAGTAATTTGTTACTACATATATAGTAAGTCTTCTTTTAAGTTTTATTATTATTAATTAATAGTTGAATCCTAAACTATTAATTAATTATTTGTTATTTAGTACTAATTAATTTAAGTGCGTCATTGTTATTTTTTAAAATTTTGTCAATTACGTCATAACTTAAATTCAGTAGGTCTTTATAGTACTCCTTATTACCTAGGTGTAATGGAAGGTCATGTTTTTCAAGATGGTGTTCTGATCCCTGGAGCGTCTGTTCTATTGAGTCGTCACTATAAGACTCATCATTATAGTAGAAGGGGTTTTGGTCACTCCAGTCTGAATCGTCGTCGTCCTGGTAGATAATCTTCTTTTCAATTTTGTTGGGTGGCTTGAAAAGAGTTTGTTTCTTAGGGAAGAAAGGTTGACTTATTATGTTTAGAGGTGTTGGTTCCTTCTTTGAGAGTTGGTTTTGTTAGTTGAGAGTAATGTAGGGACTAGGTGCTGGTAAGTTTTCGAATTCATCTGAATTGATTGTTGGATTTAGGGTATGTTAGGTTTAAGGTCTGATGAATTTGTTGTTAACTCTGAGTAGTCTTAGAAGCTGGTATGTTTATGTGATCCATAGTTAGTTGTTAGAGTTGTCATTTTCAGGTAGGTACTATAATTTGTTTAGTTCTATTTAGTACTGATTGATGTGTTCGTGGCCTTTTCTGACAATTCTTTTGATTATGAATGTTATTACTTCTAGAATGTATAGTCCCCATTAGTCATTGTTATTTCTGATTATTTTCATTGTTAAGTGTGCTAGTTGTTTGAATTCTTTATTTTCAGCTAGATTATATATGAGATCTCGGTCTTGTGCGTTTAGTATACCCATTCTGTGTTTATTATTTTTGAAATAAATAATTTATTATTGCTAACACATTTTTGGGGTCCCCCCCCACAATTCTGAAATTTCTGAACGTTCCAGAATTAAAAATTCCAGCTTTATGGTGGAATTTCAGGTAATTTTATTATTAATTATTGAAAATTCTAAAAATGGCTTGTAATTTCAGATTTTTCTGATGAATTTAGCTTTAAAAAAATATGTTTATATTTTTTATATATTTCAATTTTTCCATTTTTCTTGAAATTTTCTTGCGAGTTGTTTTTCTTCTATAACTTAAAAAACTTAGAATTGCATAAATTTGTATAATTTTATCATATTATTTCCTTATAAATACAATTCTGTTATTTTTCTGTGCAAATAAGATTTCGAATAATTCTTAGAATTTTGTCAATAGTCAAAAATATAAATAACTC
>ARYC01016657.1:0-10697 GCA_000711775.1 Oxytricha trifallax
AAACGAAGTAAGGGGCGAAATATCAAATGGGAACTGCCAGTGGCACCACTCGATTCTCTGTCAAAATATCCAGTGAGATGATAAAATTTCCGACTCAGACAAGTGTCCCAGGACCCGATATAAGTGAGTGTCAATATTTTCAATGACAACCATTGCCTTTTAGTCAGAGCCTTGAAAAAATTTCTTCATCTCAGACTTCATGTACACCCCATTAAATTCAACTAAGGAACAGATATCCAAGGTGCAACTGCCTTTTTACTCTCAAGTCTAAGCGCTTTCCTTTAGTATGTAAGCCGACTAGCCGGAATATCTTACTGCTTATAAGATTTCAAAAAAAAGATGGAGTGCTCTTAACAATAAGGCTGCAGAGGAATACTGAAGCAGTTTGCAGTGCGCGCTGCTCTCGTTGGCTTCTCTACCAATGGAGTTCCCATCCACTTTGGTTCCTTTAAGCTCTTAAATGACATCTTCGCATCATAAGAAACAGGCTAACATGCCAAGAATCGAAGTTGTTTAATGTTTAGGAAGCAGCGAATACAAGGCTTTCTTTAACCATTACTATTTTCAGTCTTGCTTGAGATGGTCGCATGATTGTTGGACCATACAAACCCAGTGATAGTCATTGGCAGCCTTGCTATGTTGATGAATGTAATGGAGTTACAATCAAGGAAGAATACTGCTATTTGATGGCTTTGTTTCATCCTTACACTATCGTCTGCTGGATGCCCTCCTGCCTTCCTTGATAGGCAGTGCTCCTGTTGTGTGTCTCCAGACTCTCCTGTTTAACTCATCATTAGAGGAAGGTAGGCTAATCACTGTTCTAACTATTTAAGCCATTGATACTTACATAATAAGTCCTTCTTATGTTTATTTTCTGGTTATTATTAAAGGCACAATGAATAATAGATTTCATCAAGAATATCAGGTATTTTTCCACTTTGAAATTTATTGTAATAAAGATAAAGTAGTTTCTTAGGGTGATTTAACTGAAACATACTATATTTATTACCCAGCTATTTTGAATTTAAATTAAACAACTTCCTTATTTTAATACAAATTAGTGTTTTATTGAGGCGTTAATATTTTTTTTCATAAAATAAATATGCTGTGTATGATTGGTCATGGAAACATCATAAGATGTATGAAGACTAACTTTTTCCTTTACTTCAATTTATTTTTTAATTTATTAAAGTTTTTATATTTAATCTTAATTACAATTTATATTTGGAAAAAATTTTATATTTCAGTTTATTTGACTTTTGTATTTGTTGGCTAATTTTCCTGATAAAGAGTGAAAATAAATAATATATTAATTAAAATATAACCAGTTATTTTTTATATATTTGAGTGCAGTTGGATCTATGAAAGGAAATATTATTTTTTGAGTGAGGTATAGTTGACAAAGTTGCAGAAGTGCTCATTTGAATATCACATAAATTAGATAAATTTTAATTCAAAATTATATAGATTATTATAAGGAAATGAAGAAACGGTTTAAATTTATTAAAATATAGAATAACATTCAATATTATAATATTTAACTAAATAAAAATTATATTTTAAAGATTTAAAAATAATTATTAATCACACTCTCTTTGCTTATCTGATGGCTTCTGAGTGTTTTCTGGCTATTCTGCTACCCTCTATTATTAATAAGACTACTGAGGTTACTGCACATACATTAATTAGGGCTAAATCGAAGGCATCAGGATTTATATATTAAATTTATTATTTATTTATTAATTTAATAAAATTAGGCGTTACTTAATTATTTATTTATTTATGGTTGAGAAATTGGAGTCTATATTATTGGGAAATTCTAGTTAAAGTAAGATCCGTTCAACATAACATATTAATTTATCAAATATAACATAAATAAAAATAAACCTTATTTTAAATATTAAAGTCTCACTGTTGAGAGTTATAAATCTATAAACTAAAAGTCAAAATAAATTATAGTAACTTTAAATTTGATAGTGATCTTATTATTTTAAAATATTGAAAAAAAATTGTTTTTTAACAATTCAATTCAGCCACTCTGGGGAGGGTCAATTGATAGTTTCGAAAGTCAAAAGGATGAAGTATAAAAATATGATTTAAGCTATTTGGCTGACTTAAGCCCAAGTATTAATTTCCGTAAAGCATTGAATAATAACATTTTAATTAGAAATATAAGAATAGCCATAATTAAACAAAATTATATACATAAAATGAAATAGTAGATGCATCAATTAAACCAATTTATTCTATTAAATTTTTAATTTAATCTAGGGATTTACTTTATTGCATAAAATATTACGGCTAAATGAGAACTTAAGGATGCCCAGAGTTTTGAACATAGAACCCTTATTGATTTGGCTGACTCTACAGTATATTATTTATTATAAACTATTATTGTTAAAATACGGTTGACTTTTCATTAAAATTTGATCTTTAAATTATTAATGAATCAAATATTAAGATGCACATAATTGTATTACAGTCGAGAAAAAATTTGATTTTCTAATATTTTAATAGAACAATTTTTAGAAAATTCACTTTAAAGTTTTAAATGAAAAAGTTATAATTTCGACAAATAGATTTAAGTTTTATTTTTCTAATTTATAATTATTTTAGAAATTTTATAATAACATTAATTAATTTTTCCTTTATTAATAAGCATATTTTTAATAATAATTTATATATTTACAGGGCTACTGGCATTAAATTTTACTGTGGGACTTGCTAGATATACTATGGAGCACCAACATAGCTTGGATAATAGATACAAAAATAAAAATTATATTTAAGAATTAATTTTTATATATATAGAGAGCTGTGGGCTAAGCGATTTGAGTCTGAGGTATGTATTATTAATAAATTTAAATTAAAATTAGCCTATTTTTAATATTTAAATCAATATTAAATAATAAAATTATTATTAAAATATGTAAAGAACCTAGTTTTGTTGTTATTGATTGAGTAATGGTGTATTATACATTTGAAATTTATATTTATTTAAAACTAATAATTCAAGAGTGAATGCTAAAAATAGGTAATGAATTGGTTTATGAGCTTATATCTTCAGAAGCGTTAATATTTGAGTCTATTGATAATTCTGATTAAATCATAAATTGATGTGGGTATTGCTTATAGGGGCAGAATAACAAAATATTACATATTAATATGGTAATTTTTTTACTAAATAAATATTTAAATTATTAATCATTTTAATAATATAAGCCATGAAAAAATTATGAAATCTCTGGGTCTGAATAGTAGTTTAAATATAATTTCTGTACATAAAATAACATAAAATTATTCAAAATAAGTTAGAATTGATTTTTAAAATAAGTTCATCTAATTTTAATCTAAGTAAATTTAGTTTAGTATTATAAGATATAATAATAAGAATCGTTATAAAGATTAAGACATGATGCAATCAAAATTAAATTATTTTCAATTAGCAGCATATATTGAATTCAGTTCAATTAAAAAATACAAATCCATTCAAATTTATGCATAAATTATTTTTTATTTTTAACTACTTAGTGTTAATTAATGTATAGAAATAAAATAATAAAACTGCTAATCTGATCCAGGGAAATCATAGTTCAGGACTTTTAAGATTCAATAGATAAATGATCTTATATATTTAGTAAGTTTTATAAAAAAACAAAAAAATAATGTTTATATACTTTAATTAGTCTTCCACATAAGGAGTGCGGTAACTCACTTCTTATAAATATTTATTTTATTATATAAATCTTATAAATATTGATAATTACAGAGTATTAATCTAATAACTTAAATAAATAGTGAATAGATTCAAGAAGTTTAATTAAATTCATAATAACTTATAAAATTTTCAAACTAAATATTACAAAAAAGTATAATTAAAATAAAATTATAAGACTTCAAATAATACACAAGATCCCCTTATTTGGAGATGGAAAATTATTTCAAATAATACGAGTTATTAATATGCGTATAAATATAATTATTTAGTACTTTATTTTCCCAATTAATTGTGATTAGTAAAACACAAATTCCATTAATTGATTTAAATAAAATGTCAATTTTAAATAAGAAGCTCAGTAAAAAAAATTGAAAATAAGATCAGTTTGTTAAACTTGGATCAAGTTCTTGAATGCTTCTCCACTTATCATATAAGATTTACTTCTAGTATGTTTTCCTTATTTATTAATAAGATATTATAAATCTTAGGATTTATATCCATAATTTATTAACATTTTAGAATAATGAAGAAAGATTAAGACCAAGAACTATTCAAAAAAGTGAATCTTATCTCAAGATTAAAAGGAAAGTTATAAGTTAAGAAGACCTTTACAGATATTTGGTATAGCAAGGAAAGAATTTCTTTTTCAATTATAATTATAGTGTTTTTACATAAAAAATACTTTGAATATCTAACATTTAAATACAAAAACTACATAATTATATTTCAAATATTAAAAGTAAATATAGTGATCTATTTAATTGGGCTTTAAAATATAAAATTAATAAATATCACATCATTTTTTGTAGATGAATACTAAGAAAATTTAAGGATTCTGAAGTGTGATAAATTTCATGAATAATTTCAGAATGATTTATTTGAGACTAAAAACACAAAGAAAGAATAGTAGTCTTTATTTAACTAATTAATTATAAAAAAGCCTTAATCTAATAAATTTCTAATTTCCTTTTTGTTATTATTTGGAACATTGATTAAAATATTTTAGTTAATATAATTTATTCTTGCTTCTAAGAATTCTCTAGTAATTGAATTAATAAAGTTAAAATAAAATAAACAAAATAATAACAGGAAAATGTTAGACGAAGATGTGATAGTAGGAGGGAAATATTTAATGGGAAGAAAAATTGGTTCTGGTTCTTTTGGTTCTATCCTTCTAGGAACAGATATTGAGTCTGCTAAATTCGTTGCTATTAAGTTTGTAAGTTTTGTTTCTTGTGCTATGAGCTTGATTATTGATCATAATTGAATTATAAATTTGGACTTTTATAGGAAAAACCATCACTCTCATAACACCCTCAGCTATTGTATGAAGCAAAAATATTGAAAGCTATACATTAAAAAGAAAAAGTTAAGGGAATTCCATTTGTATACTACCACGGCACGGAGGCAGATTTTAATATTTTGGTCATGGATATGTTGGGACCATCCCTGGCAGATTTATTTTCCTTCTGTGGAAATAGATTCACTTTAAAAACTACATTGATGATTGCTGATTAAATGCTTGGTAGAATAGACTCTGTGCATAAGAAAAACTTTATTCATAGAGATATGAAACCTGAAAATTATTTAATGGGAATTGGGCGTGATTCGCATACTGTCTATGTAATTGATTTTGGACTTAGTAAAAAATTCAAGGATGCCAAAACTCATTAACATATACATTGATAAATTTATTTGCTTATTTTAGAACCCTGCTCTTTCTATTTTCTTTATTAATTTGTGAAATATGAAATTATACCTTATAGAGAGAACAAAAATTTAACTGGTACAGCTCGTTACGCATCCGTAAATGCACACTTAGGAATAGAGCAATCTCGCAGAGATGATTTAGAGTCAATTGGTTACATTTTAACTTATTTTGTAAATGGTGGACTCCCTTGGCAATCACTCTAAGCCAATAACAGGTCCGAAAGATATAGTAAAATATGTGAAATGAAACTAAGAATTCCAATAGAGTAACTATGCTATGGATTACCAAGTAAATTAAAGTTAATGAATTCATCATTTTTATAGACGAATTTTCATCTTATTTGAATTACTGCCGTTCCTTGAGATTTGAAGATAGACCAGACTATTCTCACTTGCGTAAAATGTTCAAAGAATTGCTTGTGAAGGATGGTTACGAATATGACTATGCCTTCGACTGGGTTATTATGAATGACAAACTCATAAATCAAAACATCCTCAACATGGTCGACTTTGGCGATGACCAAGAATCTAGTAAGTCTAAATACTTTAAATATGTCTTAATGTTTTTGACAATAGAGTAATCCAGTATGGTTCAGCACGAAGACAAAGAGAAGGATGAGGATAAGTATAAGAATTCAGATAACGAAGAAGAAAAGGATAAGTAAGATGATGAGAATAAGAGCGATAAAGACTCTGAGGATGGAGGAGATAAGAAGGATGAGGTTAATGATAAGAAAAATCAGTCAGATGATGAAGATGAGTAAGCTAAAAAGCGCAAAGAATAGGAAGAGGATGAATTTCTTTATATTTCTATATTTTCTCTTGTAAAACCCCTTTATAGTCTCAATGTTGATGTATTTTCAAATTTAGGATGATTTAAATAACTAATCAGCTCAAGAAACAGCAAAGAAGACTTCAATTATGGAGAAATTAGCGAATTAACAATAAAAACCAGTCAAGAAATTCCTGATGCAAGGTTAAGAACAACTTGATAGAAACGATAAGGACAGAGACAAAAATGGGAAAGGGGGTAAGAACGGAAAGAATGCGAAGAAAAAGGGAGGTGCCAAGAGTAGCTCTAAAACAGATGAAAATTGTCTTATATTTTGAATTTAAACATATGATTATTTTTATCAGTGTGAAATTATGGCAATATTGAATGATAATAGATAGGCAAGAAAGTAATAGCAAATAAACTAAAAAAGCTTGATATTCATTAACAATTTGATATAAATCCATAAATCTTAGGCAGAGGCAAATTATTTTTAAAAATTCGTATTAATTCTCCCTCTTTTTAAAAAATGATTAATCCAAATCTATATTTTAGAAGATTTTAATCCATTTTTGATTGTTAAATATAAATTATTATTAAAAATTGTAAACATTTTTTTAATAATGTTATAATAAACCTATGCCCATTAAACTTTGAAATATCATTTTTAAGATATATTGAGTAACAAATAAACAACAATGACGCAATATTATTTAATAATTAATTTATCTTAGGGCAGTGCCTCCAGCACATTTAATATTTACTAACTAATTTACCCTATTTTGTTACAAAGAAATGGCTGGAAATCAAGACACATTGAGATCTCTGAAGATTGCCTACATTTTCATTATCACTTTGATTGTGTACGTGGCACTCATACCTATCTATTCCAATCGATGCCGCAAGAATACCATTGCTTTTGGACTATTGACACAAAAATATCATAGAAATTAGAATAATCTATCATCTAAAAATATGATAAATAAACTATGTTAAAATTGGAATATTGAACTCATTTGCTGGTGGAGTGTTCTTGACGATGGCGTTCGTGCACATTCTTCCTGAAGCTGTGGAAACTTACAATTTACAAATGAAAACATCTCATAGTGAGGCCTTATTAATATTTAATTATAACTTCCCCCCCATATATGTCACAATATTTTTATTGCTCTAATTTTCATTCTTTGAAGAAACATAATAATTATGTAAAATTGAATAGTATTTGCCTAAGATAGCGATGGTCATAGGATGCTAAAGTAAGAGAACTTCGAGACAGTCACTAACTTCAACTAAATGCTAGGTGGAGGAAGGTTTCTGGATGAAACAGAGGAAGAAACTCATGTTGAGGAGGAAGCTCACGCTGAAATATTCCCACTTCCCTATGTGCTGTTTTTCCTCGGATACACAGTTTACTAAACAAATTGTAATTAATAAAAAATGTTATAATATTATTTATATAAAAACACTTATATAAATATTAAAATTCACTAAATTACTAAAAAATTAAAATATATATTGGCAATGTTTTAAAGGAGAATTTTAATATTATCTGATTTATACAATAAAAAATATAATTATGTCAATTAAAATTGTTATTATAACATAAGAAATTTCTTGTTATTTTTGTTAAGTAATCCTGCTTATTGATAGAATATTGAGTGTGCACTTTGGAGTAAATCATCACCATGGGCATGGCGAAGATGAAAATATTCTTGAAGATGATCACACTGAAACTAAGAAAATTATTCACATATAACTAATAAATATTTCAAATAATTTTTTACTATTAATAATTAATTTAATTAAAATAGTTGTTGATGAGGAGAAATAGTAAGATATTAAAATAAGCTCGGTAAATAATACAAAAAAAAAAGAAAAGAATTTAAATAATAAAATTATTTATTTAGCATAATATGCCAGAAATTTACATTTTTCAATTAAAAGTTTGATATTTTCATTAATTGATTTATAAATGAGATTTTACTCGAATTAATATTCACCTCAAATAAAAAAAAGAAAAGTGAATTTGAAGTTTATTATAAATTTATTATTATACGATTTGAAACTTTGATTATTCTGTTCTATCATGTTATCATATTATACATTTAATTCATTTTGATTTTACAATTGTATAAAAATTATGAGTTTTATTATATGTTTATGAATAGAACTATCTAACCAAACACGATTGATCTCGACCAAATTTGGTAGCATAAATCACAGGGAGGGGATGAAATATAGCAAAATGCTGTTTAAAAGTCGAACGCTTTCGTAAAAAATATTAAATTACTATAAATGATTTTATGAAAGCTTCTGAAAAATAAGATTTTCAAGAGAATGCTGATTCTGTTGAGAAATCTTATCAATCGAAAGGGTTGAACTTAAAACCTACAGGAGATTAAAATTACTTATTTACCTATTAAATTTAATATAAAAAAGATAGCGCACCTCTTCAATTGGATATGAGTTATGAGGTAAACTATATTGTAATTTATAATTGCTATGAAGCTAAATCTAATTAATGAGGAAAAAATTCATTTTACTTAAAGATTCAATTCAAAATATTATTATAAATCTTTAAGTTTAAAGGGACATCCAAGTATTTAATAGGAAAAGAGCAAAACTTAAAAGTTTAATCAATAAGATTAATTGTAAATCAAACAAACAGTCAGAATTCAAAATCATTAATAACAAAAATCTTTATAATTTGAGCATTAATTTGGTTTTAAATTTGATCTCTTTGAATTTACTTTACTTCAAATTACTGATAAACTAATAATCTAATAATTTTATTTTGAATTAAAGAAATTAAAAGTTTCAATTAAAAGCAACCATCCTAAAGAGAGAGTGAAGAAGACCTCCACCATCATACTTTTGAGCACTAATTTCTAATATAATAAACATAATTAAAGCCATTTGTATATTTCCTTAATTTGAATAGATTAGTAAGTATAACTTATATTATTAAACACTCTAAATTGCCAACTGAGAAAGAAGTGATAGTCTGTGGGATAAATCTGACTCCAATGGTTTTACTTATAGCTTTGGGTTTTCACTCAGTTTTTGAAGGAATCGCTCTTGGTTTAATTAAAGATTTAGGTGTATTTATCAATCTCATGATTGGCATCACTATACATCACTAATATTGATCTATTACTATAAAAATTATTTCTCAAATAATAGGTGTAATCATGAGTGGTATGTTACTAAATTTAAAATTATTTATAAATCACACTGTAGTGAGTTTATCATATGGAATATCATTGGCTAAAGCTAAAAACAAATCTTAAACCGCAATGCTTCTAAGTATTGTAGGACTCTCGCTTTTTGAGAGTGGAGGGCTAGCTATTGGATTGGGCTTGAATGACGCCCCTGAAATGGTCAGTTCAATCATCCTTAGCTTTGCTGGCGGCACTTAATCGTTATTTTATTAAAAGTTTATTTATTATATAGCAAAATTTAATGAATAAAACATTAATACAGCACTTTCGTATATATAGCATGTTCTGAGATTCTTGTACATGAATTTTCAGTGATTAAGCACAGATATTGGAAGTTTTTGTGTTTTATAATTGGCTCAGCTATCATCATCTGTTTGTGGTTCCTCCACGCTCATTTAATATTTGTGAATCCTTAAAGTTTATCAATTTTAGATTTAATATAGTTTAATTGTATTTAATTCATGAGGAATGATTGGGAAATTTCTGTTATGAACTTTAGATAAAAGTATGTAGAAAGAAATTTAGATTAAAATATATAAACATTATGAGTCAATTAGTTGACTAATTGCAATAAAGCATGAATAATTCAAATTTTTTTATTTCAAATTTTTAAATTTACTTCATTTTTAGCTGTCTTAATTTTTGAATTATTTTGATTTATTGATTTAAAAGGGAAAAATATGGGAAATTATTAATAAGTATAGAACAATTAGATAGAAAAAAATTTTAAAACTAAACCTAAATAAACAGGATATATATAAATATTAAAGGAAGTAAAATAAACTAAATCATATTTAATAAACCATAAATTTATAAAATAAATTTATAAACTTAAAATGTAATTATGCTGAGTATTTATAAATTCATTATTTACAGAAGATATCTTTATGTTGGTTTTAAAATTTGAAGAATAATATGCTCTAATTTTATGATGAATAATCAAAAATTATAATTTTTATTTTATTTTAAATTTTGTAAATACTTTTTTATAAGAGTTTTAGCATTTTTATTTCATAAAGTTTGAAAAAGTGAATAAGTTAATTTGATAAAAAAAAGATTTGCAAAAAATAAAATAAAATAAAATATTTATATAAAAATTAAATTAAACTTCTCAAATTTTTAGACTTAGAAGTAGATTAAATTAATAATATTTAGGTCGAATTCATTGAAAAATCGAAATAATGAATATTCAAACAAATCAATAAACCGATTAATAAAATACAGATAATAATAAAATTGTTAAAATTTAATAATATAATAATATTAATTGGCTAGT
>ARYC01016682.1:0-10529 GCA_000711775.1 Oxytricha trifallax
AATAGACTTATAGTTCAGTACTGGTTTGATTTATTCACTATACATATCACATCTATAACGCAGTTTAAACACTAAATCTATATACTCTTCATCATAAATAGAGCCCAAAAGCTTGTAATTTTTGTCTCACATTTAATTAAAAACCCAAACCCCTTACAAATTCTCTGCAAATCAAAGCGCTTATAAACCTCATTAAGGGGATTTGGGTTTTGATTGGTTAATTTTTTAAGTTTCTTATATAAACTTGAATATAAAGTAAGTTTGGAAGAGAGAATTGTCTTTTATTTGTAAATTTATTTGTACTTATATTGTCTCAATTATTGATAATGTAATTACAACTAAACCCGAAAAATTTGTTTTATCACAAAAATATATGTGTATTTACTTAAGATATAAATTTTAAAATTTCTTATTTACCTGTATAAAATTTGCTTTAAATATACTTTAGTATTATCATTTGAAGATTTATTTATTGTTTAGTAACTAGTTCATTTTCTGTTTTAGTCCCATGATTTAGTATGATTTAAATTTTTAATTAATATGTGTGAAGTTAATGAGCTTTCTCCAGTAGAATTCAAAGGACCGTAAGGAGGAATTGCTAAATAAAATGAACCAATTGCCAAAATAAATTAGCCTCACAAAGTCTAAGACAGAATAGATGATATTCTTATATAGAGTGGAAAAAATTAAGAAATTGGGGGGAAGGTTATTTCCAAGTTTTATGATAAAATTTTCTATGGGGTTTCCTGTCAAGTAGAAATTTTATTTATATTATATTAGTTTTTTTATTAAATTATATCCTATGACAACTGCATATATCTCTGTCATTCTCACATGCTAGTGATTCAAGCAATTTAACCTACTACTCATGAATATTTGTAAGCTTCATATAAAACAATTATTCCAATTATATCATATTGTTTCTAATTAACCTTTCAATTAATTAGAAAGAATAAAAATCAATATTTTGCTAAATCTAATATTTTGAATTAAATAAAATTTCAAATTAATTTTATATCTCTTAAAAGGTGTTTTACTTATCCTCTTAGACTATAAGTGAGTTATAAAATTATTAATTTTAATAGTAATTATAAATATGAATAAAAAATTGCTTATAAGGAAATTTCCCTCCCCAGAAATTTCATTTAAGGACCCTTTCTGTAATAAAAGATACTACTTTGCAACATTTATTGATTATATGTTGAGAATGCTTCAACAATTATCTGGAATAAATGCAGTAATACTCTATACAAGTGAAATTTTCAAGAAAGTTGGCAGGTCATCAAGATTAGGTTCAGCATTAACTGGTGTTTTCAACCTGGTTTCAATATCTAGATATTTATTTCTCCTTTCTAGTAAGAATTATGAATATTTTATTGTTTTTTTAATGGTTGGAAGAAAAACTCTTCTCTAGTTAGGAAGTTTTCTTAGGGATGTGTCCATATACGTCTCGGAATTACTTATATCTATGTGAATGATTCAGAAGCTGCCAAAGCATGTTGTGTACCCTTTATATTCCTGTTCATTATCTTATTTGAGTTCTCACTTGGTCCTATTCAATTGCTTTTTTCAAAGCTGAAATTATGACTCCAAAAGGACTAAGCATCTCAACTTTTGATCAATTAGATAACTACTCTTGGGATTGCAATAGCTACACAAGTCTTACTTTCTAGAGAACTTTTAATTGTATTCGGAGTATTCTGTGAAATTGAAAGATAAACTTTATTTAAATTTCATTAATTAGCTTTAGTTTGGATTATTCTCGCTCTTTAAATTCAAAGAAGCCAAAGGTCTAATGAATCTTAGATTCTTGCTATGTATTCCAAAGAGCAGAAGAGAATTAAATATAAGGAAATGCATAAAAATGGTTTAATTATATACATTAAATTATCAATTATAATGAGGTTTTTTTTAAAAATAAAATAATTATGTTTAACAAAAATAAATGTTCCTTAACTTTAATTTTTTAGACCGTTCTTAATAAACTTAGTTATCATATCGAGAAGTATTTGGTCTATCAATTTTTATGAATGAAGAAGTTTAGTGAAGTATGTGTGTTGATAATCTTGATAAACTCTTATTTGCTCGCATCATTCTTCAAAATTAGCTAGCTCTAAGATAATATATCTGAGCAAATGCAGATCTGATTTTAATTTTTAATATAGGCTTTTAATCATTAAATCTGTTGGAAATTAGAGTGAGTGCTCTATTTTATTTTCATTTTTTAAGGTGAAATATGCTACTTCAAAGCAAGAAGTAGATGATATTTTTATGAAAACTATTCTTTTTTTTGTGGATATTTTGAATGCAGTCTTTAAGACATTAGATTATTTCTTGCATAGCATTTTCACGCTTATCGATAGAAAACAAGATAAGTGAAATTCTAAACAACAATAATTTAAAATCAATCTCAAGTCAATAAAATTATATTGCTAATATTTTATATTAATTTATAGTAAAAATGAGTTTTTTTATCAAAATGTATTTATCAATAATCAATAAACAAAAATAAATTTATATTTATTCTAAATAATATTGTCATTTTTTAAATTATTTAATAGGAAAAAAAATAAAATCATAAAAGAATTTTTAATTGTCATTAAATTATTTCACTTTTTTTGATAATTTGTTAAATTTTCAAAGAGGTTTGTCAAAAATCTATGCTTTTTAAATCTTTATAAATTAAATTACTTTTGATGGAAAAGACTTAATTTTTGATTAAATTATCAAGGATAAAAACATTTAAATCTGTAATAAAATTACATGTAAATTTTCACATAATAAAATTGGGGATAGGATATACGTAAGAACAAATATCTTATGAATACAGTTTTTCAAATCGATTCTGATAAGATGTCAATTCAAGTCGTCGAAATACTCTTAAGGAGAAATGTATTCTTAAACAAAGTTTGCCTTCTACTTGGCAAGTTTTGCTTAGGTAAGATCACTAATCAAGCCCTCCTGTAAACAGCTTCATCTTTAAGTATGAAAAGACTTATAAGCTTTTTATTTTCTTAATTAAAATATTATGCGTTCTAGGCATGATTGATAGCAAATTCTTTCAGAATTTTTTTATCCTACAATCACAAATCTAACTTGACCTGGAACAACACAACCGATCTTCAAATCAAAGCAACTGAATCAAGATTTATCAACTTATTTGTTTCTTTCTTGGAGATATCTATGGAATTTAGAGATTAAAATTTTCTGGAGACAAATTTTATAGGGCTTATAAGTTAAAGGCAATTAAGCAAAATGACGATAGTTGGAGCATTGCCTTTAAGGGATTCGACATTAAGAGAATAATATTCTATTAAAAAGCGACACCTATTTGATAGATTAAAGCAACAATCTTTATGCCAAGAGCTCCTTATTTTATTTATCAAGTATTTTATTTTAAGTGAATAAAATTCTAGTAATAATTGTAACAATTAAACAAAAGTCATCTTAACTAATATTCATGACATATCAGTTTTAAGCAACGGCACAATATAAGACCTTCGTATGTACGGATACAACTCTTAACAGCTCTTTGGTAACCAATCAAACTATACCAATTCTTTTAACTCCATCAACTCTACTGATGTGATCTGCATCTCAAGAAACTTCTACCAAGTTATTTTACGAAGGTAATCCAGTTTTGTGTTGTCTCTAAACAATTCTGTCTTTGGCATCTATGACTAATGGACTAAGTTAGTGATATCTCAGTTGTTAGTAATGGCTTAGTTTGAGCTTAGACGCCAAAATTTCATTAGACTACAACTACAATGCTAATTTGATAAAATGGAACAACATAGCTGGAAACTTTGAAGTCGTTGAAAGTGGCAAAATAGGACACAAAATCGAAGCTTGCAATAATAATCAATTAAATTTTCAATTAATAATATTACATCAGATTAAATTAAATTAAAATAAAATAAGAATTAATTAATTTTGAAAAGATTGAATTAAACACACTACTTTACTAAATTTATTGCTTAATTAAACTTAGATTTTATTTCAAATGAATATCCTTAATTTTTTAGTTTTAAATGAATATTCTGTTGCAATTAACAATAAAGAGGGAGATATATTATATACAATTTTGGACGATTGCTTAAATCATACATCAAACTTTAACTCATACTCACAAAGAGGTCACTACCACTTTGGGACTGTCTTTTCAAAGGATGATGACCAATATGATTCTTTCTCTCAATATACCAGAATCATCTGATTATTGACTACAGATATAACTCACTGGTGAAAAATTTCTTAATATTTTTATTAAAATTGCCAACAAATCAAATCAAACTTAATTTTATTATTAAAAAATTATCCTCATTTTCTTATCAATAGCAAGTTTAAAATTTTAAGAATCATAAAATTAATATTATAGGTTTTCATATTAGGATACTTAATAATCAAAACCCCAAAGCCCCTTCACTAGTTTGAAAGTGACTTGATTGATGAAGGTAAAGTTTGGGATTAGGGTTTCTTTTTTGATTAATTTCATTGTTTTTGTTAGATTCAATGTTAATTATTATTTTTATGTTTACGATTTTACTCTTTTATTTTTATCATCATTACACCTACATAAATGCAATGATAAATTATTCCGATAGAAAATTTTTAATGATAGTAAAATTTTGCATTATTTTAAAATATAAAAATAGCTAATTTTATGAAAATTTCTTCTTATTTATTCTGAAGGACTTTATTTATAAAATTAGCTTCTAATATACTTTCCATTAATCAGTACAGATTACAATTAAGTTTTGAAGCATTTTGAATTTTTTCATTAATAATAGGTGCTAATTAAATAAAGGTTCTATTAAATCGGTAATAATTAAAATTATATTGATTAGTACTAGTTCTAATTATATTTAAATAAATTTGGTACTAATTTAATTGAATTTAATAGTTTAAATGGAGACCCATTTATGTAATTTTATACTTTTTTTAAAAACTTTCTCTATTTGTCTTTTAAAGTTTGATCTTCTAAAAAATACCCATATTTAGGGGGGGGGGGAAGTTTCCTGCACTGGTTTATGATAAAAAATTTTTTTAGGGAAGTTTCCTGCACTTTTTTTAATTTTTTAAATTAAATTTATCTTTACAATAACTATCAACCAACTTCAGGACCTATTTCATTGTTATAATTATACTTTAATTTATTTAATCAATAGTGAATATCGATATTTAGATTCCAAAAATTTTGACATTCTTCATCTGATATTTGTAGGTTCTATCTTTTAAATCTTATATTGCTTTACTATAGTAATTCCAAATATTATATCCAACAGTTAGTGTAATTCTGATTCAAGTTATCTTGTTCTTATCATGCCTATATAATGTTATATTATATTTTCTTGTGCAACTTCAATGATGAATAATATGCTCTTAATATTTAATGGGTCATTAAAATATTAAATTTGCTAATTTATGTAAAATTTATTAAATTTAACATAGATAAAAAAACTGTGCAGGAAACTTCCTCGAGTGCAGGAAACTTCCCCCCCCCATATTTAATTGGTGTCTAATATTTTAGTGACAATATGAATACAAAATTTTAAGATTGATTTCCATTTATTATAATTTTTAAATTAAAACATGATAATATTATATCTCCCTAACTCCTTAAAATGACTCATTTTATGCGTATTTTTTTTATTTTATTTTTAATTATGGTGCCCAAACCCTTTTATATTAGTATTATATCGGTCTTGAAATAATTTAAGTTGAAAATTTCCAAAAAAAATATCCAATTAAAACCCCAACATTACCCTCATCAACCAAAACACTTATAAGCTACTGAAAGAGTTTTGAGTTTTGATTCAATAAATTAATATTAAATAGGTTTAAACAAAAACTTATTTCATAAATTTCTTATTTTTTTAAAAATCAAATTTATAAATTTGCCCAAATATCAATAATAATTGTTTAAAATATTGTATAAGAAAATTTTATAATTAAAATTTATTTTATTTAACTAAAATTGATTAAAGAAAATCCTATATACTACAGCAATTTTAAGTAATATATACCGCATTAATCTATTTCTTATTAATTAACATTATTTCTACTAATTTAAAATATTTTAGTATTTTAGAATGTTTAAAAGCATGGTGAAATGCATTTTATTAGAAGCATTACTATGTTTGAAATATTTACTATTTAAAGAGCTTAAATTAATTAAAATTTCATGTTCCTCGCATTAATAACTCAATTATTATGCAATATTTAATGATAAAATGATTTAAAAATTTCTTAAAAATATATTTAATAGTTATTGATTAAAAGGAACAGTAATATATTCTCAACGGGGTGTGTGCTAATGATCTATGTTCATTTACTTATTATAAGCCAATTTCAATTTAAAATTACAAACATCGATTTAATACTAGTTCAATTTAATTTATACGAATTCAAAAACCTAGTTAATTTCAATTTATAAATTTTATTTAACATTTTCATAGGCAATTCACAAATTTTTAAATAATACTTGAGCTCTACCGTGATCACCTACTCCAATAAGATTAATATACCTTCCCTAGCATATTTTTGATGAATTCATTATTTTATGGTTTTTTAACTTTAGAAGATAAAAATTACAATGTTTTTATAGTAATCTATTTTCTTTCCAATATTAATATGAATTTCAAATGTATAAAAAAAAGTATTTCATTAACTATTAAATTTAAAAAAGAAATTATTATTAAAGATTAATAAAGTCTTAAAAAATATTACAGATAATAATATTACTATTAACATCACTTTCTTATTTAATTATTCTATAAAGAGCATATAAAACTAATGTTTTGTTGTGACCAACTTCACTAGCTTTGTTTATGCATGAAATCTTGATTACAAAGGAAAGCATTATAAAAATGAGGTGGTTTTTACAAATTTTATTACTATGCTAATTGGCACATCGACTCACTATAATGATCATAATGCCTTGACGATTGTTTTATATTGAATTAAATAGTAAATATTTTAAAATTAAATTGAATTTACTCATTAAAAATTACTATTTCTAAGAAATCTTTTTTTTTAAAAAAAAAAATTTAATTAAATATGCTCTCTTAATATCATATATTAATTTACTTTTAAATTTAATCTAAAAATAAGGAGTAATTAATTTCAAAAATAAGCAAAAATTATCAATATTTTAAACAGGAATTCTTAAAAACGAAGTATATAATCAAGAAGAAAAATTGAGCATGTTATAAAAACAATAAAATATTTAGAAATAGAAAATATAAAAGCATGGTAACTTTGTATAGAAAGTATTGGGTGGCAATTGTCTCACCACAATACTTTCAATTATTATTTTTTAAAAAAATCATAACTATGACAATTTTAGATTGAATTACTAATAAAGTAATAAAAGCAATATATAGCAAGTCTTGAAATGAGTAAAATACAAAATAAATGTAGTTTTATCATAATATAATGTTTATTTTCACAAGAATTATGACAAAAAAGGTAGAAATTTTGTTTTACAATTTATATTTTATATAAAATACGTTTCAAATAAACTCAATCAATTCGCTCCTTAATAAGGATAAAATTTATCATTTCAATACTATCAAGGTTTTTTTTATATAATAAATGTATTTAATCAAATTCTATCCTTATTAAGGATAGAATTCATTGAGTATATTTGAAACGTATTTTATATAAAATATAAAGTGTAAAAAAGATTTCTACCTTTTGTGTTATAATTCTTGTGAAAATAAACATAATGTAATGATAAAACCACATTTATTTGGTATTTTACTCATTTAAAGAGTTGCTAAATATTGTTTTTATTACTTTATTCGTAATTCAATCTGAAAATGTCAGAGCTATGATTTATTAAAATGAAAATTTTATATAAATAAAAAGTGTGGTCGTGAGACACGACCATTCAAATTATAAAATTTAATTTTTTTGATTTTAAATGTCTTATTAAATATGTAATTTTTATAACCCGATATAATATTAATGCGGTGAAAAAGTTTCCTTCATAGCTTTATGATAAATAAAAATTTAGGGTAGTTTATGGTCAAGTAAAAGTCTTTCACTACTTCTCATTCGAGAAATTTAATCGATGTTTTATTAAATTTGGTGAAATCTGCTTCGTAAAAATGAGTATTTCATGTTTAAAATATATTAAATTCCATTATAGAATTAAATTTTTGGTGAGAATTGTATTTAAAAATGACTAAATTTATCAAATGTTAAACTATAGGACAGCATTTACATTTTATTGATTTAAACATAGAAGGAATATTATATTTATCCTCTTTAAATTAAATTAAAAAAAATTAATAGATATATGCGTTAATATATAATTCAAAAAAATTGTATATAAAAATTACTTGCCAGGAAACTTCCTTTCCCCAATATTTCTTACAATCTTATCGAAGAAGAACTTTTGTCTGAAATATAATATTTAAAAAATCACATTAAAAAATTAGGGATAAAAGCATTTTACAGGGTTTTTTGAAAAACATCACCAAATAAATGAATAAAGGTCAAATTTGGGATAATTTTTCATTTAAAATAGAAAACTACAATATTTTATTGAAAATAACTAATAAGATACTCTAATTTTATCATCAATAAGATTTTTTATACGCTATATTTATTAAGCAAGAAATATCTTAAAATAATATTTTAAGAGTAATTGAATTTTTATTTTTGAAAATAAATATTAAGTTTAATAAATTTTTAGAAAATTATAATAAAATAATTAAATTATAACAGATAATTATTATTTTTATTTTAAATTAGGAAGAACTTCAATTTATTTTACTTTTAGGATCTAAACATATTTTCAGGTTTTAGTAGAAAGTTCAATTCTATATTTAATTAAAGCTCATATCCAAAAACTAAAGATAGATAAAAATATATTCATTTAATTTAAAATTAAATTTACAACAGTTGCAGCTGCTGTTATATATAATAATTTAGTTCGAACTTAGAGTTCAAAACATGAGATTTTCAAAGCCTCATTTATAAATTATTATAATTTGTTAATATCAAGAACTATTCTTTAAAATAATCGAAGTTTTTCAGAAATATATAAGGTAAAATTCGTTAATGTAGTAAATCTCAATATTTTATCCTCATTAATTATATACAGTATCTTCTGTATTAATTTTTTTTAATCCTTGAGGATAAATAAATAAATTCTAAAAAGATTTTTTAGAGACTTATAATTATTCCTGAATTTAATTATATGATAGAAAATGAGATAAAACCCAAAAAATAAAGAATAATGCTTTATTTCTTTTCAGAATTTTTGAAATTCCTTTTGGATATACATATATTAAGAAGGAAATTTTGAAAAACAATGAAAAATTGTTGATATTTTTTTAATTAAAAATTCTCGAGAGACACTGTTTTAAAAGTGTGCTTCTCAACAATCACAATAATATGCAGTTTAGATTAAATAACTAAATGTATATAATTTTAATTAATAATTTTTGCAAAAATGGAGGGATTTTAGAAGCATTAGTTCTATTGCTTTCTTCAGCACCTCTTTAAATTTAATGAGATGCAACTATTATAATTGTTATCTAAATATTATTCGATTTAAATAAAGTTAGTTTAATGAATTCTAAGGTTAAAATATTTGTTCAATTAACATACTTATAAAATAAAATAATCAAGATGACTATAATTGCTTAAATTTAATTGAGTGTTGTCAATAATAATTTAATCTTTATTAATATATCACTTAATTCCTTAAATAATATTTGTAGTTGTTTTTATTAGAGTAGCCAGCATAGATTCAAAACTAAAATAATAAATTATAAATCAAGAAATAATTGCATATTATTATTGGCTCGTTAAAAATAATGAGGATCCTAAATAGGTCCCCAATACAAATTAACCTTCAAAGAGATTGTTTGCCAGCTAAGCTTTGTTTTAAACTTCATTAATCTAAGATATTAATAAAAGAACTAACTACTTCCTTGCAACAAATTAGATTAGAATCATGTTTCATATAAAAAAATTTCCAGGATTATAAATAGGAAGGAAGCTCCTTGACATCGAAACAGTTTATGCATCTAATGAGGGAAGTTTCCTATTGACTGAAACTATCTCATTAAGTTTCTTAATATTTTCAAACTGACTTCTGAATTTTATTGGATAAAACCTATAATGTTTTATCAATATTATCAAGAATATGTATCAATAATCTCTTTAAGGCTTTCTTTGAAGTATTCTGTATTTTATTGATAAGGAAAGATTTAGACTTTAAATTTAAATTGATAAGGAAAAATAGATATGTTACAAACCCATATTTTATTAATATTCATTAAATAAATTTAATAATTCTAAATTTGGCAGAAAACTTAACAAGGTTGCGGGATATTTTTCGGGGACTTGAAATTTCCCCCTATATAAATACATGAAAGTTATAACAATGGTTTTTAATGAAACTATAAGGCTAATAATAAAAATAGTATGCAAAGCTCACTTATTAATAAATACTAAGCAAATATGAATTTTTTAGTTAAAAAATATTTTCTGTAATGTTTAAGTTATAT